>CAUYRT010023548.1:0-15252 GCA_963574885.1 Lepilemur ruficaudatus
AATTATCTGAACAACTAAAAACATATATAGAAAAAATTAGCCAGGCATGGTGGTGCATGCCTGTAGTCCCAGCTACTCGGGAGGCTGAGGCAGAAGAATCGCTTGAGCCCAGGAGTTTGAGGTTGCTGTGAGCTAGGCTGATGCCACGGCACTCTAGCCCAGGCAACAGAGTGAGACTCTGTCTCAAAAACAAAAACAAAAACAAAAACAAACAAAAAGAGAAATATATTTCCCTTCACATTCCACCAAAGAAAGTCATTAGATAAATAAGTACTTTTAAATAAATGTACTTTCACCTGGAGGGATTAAATCTAGCAGTTATTCACACTTAAATGTCAATTACTCAGATAAAGAGAGGTTTTCCCATTAACATGTAGCTTACCTTACTTTGACTAATTTCCTAACCTACTTATCAACTAATCTAGCAATTTCCTAAAGAACTTCTGACTTCCTAATTTCCTTCTTTTATTTGATACACATTGTTAAATCAGGCACTGTAGTGAATACCGGAGACACAAACGGTAAGTAAGGCAGATTTCTTGACCTTGAAGCATCTATATTCCAGTCAGGAAAGAGTTTAGTGCGCAACTTACTCCAGGAAGCCACTATTCAATACCATAGAGTGTTTGTGATGTGCTCTTGGAGCCCACTGGGTGAGTGCGAGCCTTGGGGAGCACGGTTCTTTGGTTGCTGTGAAAACGGGGAGGCTTTGGAGCTGCATATTGGAAGGTGAGCTGGGCTTTGGCAGTCAGGAAAACACGGGGGAAGGGTGGTTCCAGGCATATGAAAGGGCACGGCTAGACTGACACGTGCAGGCTACTTTGGGGATTGGGGAAGATGGGTCTGCAGAGGAGGACTGGGATCAAGTGACTGAGGGGGCGGGGCCTTTTTAGTAGATTGGCTGAATCTGGCTGAAAAGGACTGTATAGTTCTTCTCCTCCTGTAGCTTTAAAGCTCTTTCTTAGTTGTAGCATCCTTTTCTCACACAAAATCTTATTTGAGAGAGCTCACTACATAAATAAGTAAAAGCAGGGTGGTTCTGTTTGAAGGGGTGGGAGAACTGAGGCTGGTCTGCTCAGGATCTCCTTCAACCCACACCTCCCCAAAGCCCCCGACCCTCCTCTGTGGACCCTCAGGGCTGTACTGAGCATGGGAGTGGGAAGGGGTGTCCACTGTCATTGGGGTTGTTCCTCTGTTTTACAGATGATGCGACTGAGCCCCAGACCTGAAGTTGCATATTCAGCTAATGACAGAGCAGGGGCTAGAATGGGGGTCTCCTGACACCCAGTTCTAGGAGCTTTCCAATCTCTCATTCATTCATCAAAACATTTACAAGGTACCATCTCTATGCATCTATGTTAGATTTTAGGGATTCAAAGGTGAATAGGAAGAATATAGTCTTTTTTTTGTGTGTGTGGGGGGGTGGTCCTTAAAGTCTAGTGGAGAAAACAGAGCAGAAAACCAACCAGCCAAGAGGACTGTCCAAAGGGAAAGAAGGCATCAAGAAATACAAGAGGGAATGGGGGAATGTCTCAGAAAATAATTTGCTAACTCTGCAGTTTCATCCAGGCCTCTGAGATCAGTAACTACTTGAATGTTGCTCAGAGCTGTGGCCCTGGGTTGCAGATATCAGGCCCAATTAATGGTTTGATCATACCCTCTCTATTATACTTCATACTAGAGAAATAGGAAGGTTGGGGTGAGCTGACTAGCAAACGGATGAGGTCAGCAATTCCTCATCCATGAAATCAGTTCCTCCCAAGTGCCCATTATCTGCTGTCTCTCAGACACAAGATGGGATTGGCTGTCGGGCTACACAATACAACTCACCACTTTCAGCCTACACATGCCTTTAAGAAAGTCCTCACCAAATATAGCATTCTGCCGAGAAGGTTTTTACACATTTACTTCTCTTCTCTTCTCTTTACTTTTCTTCTTAGTGTTCTTAAAACATCTCCGTTCCTTTAATGAAGTCACAGCAGGGCTAGGACATGTCTGTATTGCGACGGTTGCTGGTCCTGCTTAATGTAGATTGGGAGTGGGGTATAAGGAGAAATCACAAGACCTCAGAGAGAAGTAGAGTGTGAATTCTTTCTGAAGTGTTTGTTTTCTCTGTGATACCAAATTCCAGATGGTGGGTGATGCAGTGTCTCCATTATTGCTGTCTCCCTGGAGAAGCAGGTTGCTGGATCCCGAGGATCATCTTTCCAGTCCCCTGTCACGTGCAGCTGGACCCACTGAGCCTGCACTGATGTCCTTGTCCCGATGCTCTTGGTTAGCCAAGAAAATTGTGGGTTTCTTCTTTGGGGGGGTGACTGTCAGGCACCCTCCCCTCCCGCCTCACTGCCTCTGTCTCTTTCACCTGAGCAACCTTGGCTACTCTGTCACCTGTCAGTAGAGCCCAGGCCATTTTTACAAATGTGTCTGGAGGAAAGGCAATTTGTCTGCGAACACCTATGTTTCTTTCTGTCTAAGAAGAGACTTATGATTTCTCTGCCTGAGCAGGCTCCGGGTGGACAGTAGTTGCCCATTTTTAGGGGACGGGAGCATCATTAATCAGGGAGTGTATGACACCATTAGTTATTGAACTTGACAGGGCTCCAATTAAAGTTGAGTAGGGAACAGAGAGCTCTCAAGTTCCCAAACCACAGCACCAATATATCAACATATAATCAGGAAGGAAAGAAGCTGTCATTACAGTCAGAGAAGTGACTCCTAAAACAGGTCAAGGAAGTTTAATAATTTGCTGATTAAAGTGACCAGCCTATCTATTTACTCTTCTCTAGATTGTCCTCTATAAAAACATTTTAGAGGTTATTAGAGGTACATATTTTCCCTAATATGATGAATTCAAGTATTATATTGTCTGGTCATGCTATCTTTAATAATCATGCATATTATTTTACTTAATTGCTTTATCAAATGGTGACAATGATGGTAATGGTATTGATGATGATGATGATGATGGATGATGCTCGTGTGGTTGCTTTCAACTAAAGAATCCACAAGGTTAGCTGTTCCCTGGGCCAATCTTCTGGCCCAGATTAGCCTTTCTTCACTGCTGAGGTGGTGGGTGGGCTGGAACTGCTCTTTTCTCTGCTTCTAACCTGTTTATGTGGGTGGCCTCAGGTTAGCACTGAAGGCTGTCTTGGAGGGAAAAGATGTTACAAAAGGGAAAGGCGAAGGCACATGTTTTTTTGGCATCTGCCTGTGCCAGGCTCATTGTACATGCTTCCTCAGGCCAGCTGTGGGGTTGCTGAGGCCAGCGCCAGCAACTACTCTGCTGTACGACAGGAAGTGAGGTGTTGGAGAATTCGAATCGCCTCTGGGGAGACTCAGACAGTGGTTATGACAATTAAATATATGGTGCACACAGATCCACTTTGCTCAGTGCTTGGCACACAATAAGTGCTTAACAAAAGACAACCAAAATGTTTACTAACTGTGGTGTTGGGCAGGTCACCCAATTCACTGAGCCTTAGTTTCCCTACCTGGAAAAAGGTGATATCTACTGTGCAGGTCATTCCAGGTCTTCAAATGACATGTGTACAGAAGGCACTCTGTCAGTGGGAGCTATGGCTATTACTTATTGGCGAGGAAAAGGAGTCCCAGAGAGCTTTACTTAGCAGCAGGCTCTGGAGTATTTATACAGGAGCCTTTGCCTCAGAGGTGGGAGAAAAGAGGTTGGAAGCAAGTGCTGTGGGCTGATGGTTTTAGAGACTCAGCGTTGGCAGGAATATTAGAAATCTAGCTAAACTGAGCTCTATGTGTGCTTGATGCACTTTCAAAACAGAACCTGGAAAAGTTTCTTCCTAGATTTTAAATCTTTGATCTGGAAACTTCTTGTTCTATGCCACAACTCCTATTAGAAATTGCGACAGTGAAGAGAAAGTGTCAGTTTTCTCACTCCACCTCTCTTTGTGAGAACTACTGCCCTTCATCCGGGTGACTCCGATAACGGGGCTAAACGGCTTTGTGCAGAACGGGAAAGGAGAGTGGGAGCTGACGTGACAACCAGCATCTCCCTCACCCAATATTTCCCAGCTCATCGTTCTCAGGAGGTAGGCAGGGTTCCATTTCTAAAGCAGATGAAAGTGGCACTGGCAGAGATGACAGATCTGAGAGGCTTCTGTGGGGGGTCGGGCCACCACTCCTTACCCTGGGAATGTAACAGACAGGGTTCAAGGTGAGTGCCAAGGGGACCCGCCTGAGCCCTGCGTGGCCCCCTCAGCCCAGGTGAGGAGGAAGTGAGACCGTGGCCCCACTGGGAGGGGATGCAGTCTCAGCAGATGCCCAGGGAGGCTGAGAGGGAGGGTAAGACACAGCAGGTCTCTCATGGGCCTGGATCCCCTCCCTGTGGTGGAGCTTCCCAAAGACATGAGAGACCCCTCACAAGAGCAATGCCATCTCGACTTTTCCCAAACTGGGCTAACATGCAGGGAGAGAAGGGCCAGAGTCTCAGGATTTAGGAGATTCACTGGAGAGAATCTTTTGGGTGTAAGGATTCTCCCCCATCCAAAAGTTCTCCTCCTCCTATGATACAAAAACCTACAACCTTCTCCTTCCTCCGTCTCCCCACCTCCTTTCTACTGCCTGGCCCTCAGAGCTTCAGGAGGATTTGGCCTGCTATAGGGCCTAAGTATTACATTTGTATTTTAAGGGGTCAGTGTTGCCACCTGCTGGTCTACGAGGAAGGAAGGGTGGCCTGTGCTTGGCAAGCTGTGGCCGCAGCATCTTCTGTGCGCAGCTGACAAGACTCTTAAGAACTGTCCTTCCTAAGAGTCTCACCTAGATGGTCCTGGTGGAGTGTTTCCATCTAGGCAGTCCCTACCGAGTGCAGTGACAATGGTGGGTTTTTAGCTGAATTTTGTACAAGGGAATTCCAGTGAATGGAACAGTGACTCTCTTAGAGACATTGGTGGCTTCTGGAAAGAGGTATTCCTGCCAAGGAAAACTTCAAGTGCTCTTGGCTGGATTTATAGTATTCAGACACACGAACACTCTCAGACTTAAAATAGTTTTAGAAATGTTTTCAAAGGAGCAGGCATTTGTATTTATGTTTCACATATAAGAGAAATTCATTATATTGGTTATTTTTTTAAAATATCTAAGAAATTATAAGCTGGAGCATTTATAAACAAAGGCTTAAATTAATATAACCAAGGATGATTATTGAATTTATCCCAATGTAGGAAATGCCTAAGGAGTTAATGGATGGGATTTAAAGGTGTATCTGTGTATGTGCCTATCTGCATATGTGTATAAATGTGTACATTATGTATATATTTTTTCAATTACTTTGCAAGGGACTTTTTGGAGTCAGATCTATGAAAATGGACAGTGGTGAGTTATAGTGAGAAATGTCTGTGATGCATCTTAGCAAATCAATGCTTTCCACACATATACCCATGGCTCTTAATAAACACAGGCACAGTTTGCATCGTGGACAATGAATTCCTTGGGTTATTAAATAAAGAACCCATTCTATTGCTTGCTTTTCCCTCTTCTCCGTACCAACCTTACTCTATGCATTGTGGGGTTTGCCTTCCCTGCATCCCAGAAATTGCCCTCTCAAACCCACAAGCTGTCAGTAGGATTGGCCTTTTATCAGCATGTCCGCAGTTTGTGATATAAATGCTCATGCCCTTTTTGTTGCCTTGTGTAACAACTGTTACTCCTTCAGTTTTACTTCTTCTCCTCTGCCCACTTCTTTTCTTTCTCCAGTGTTGCTTCCATCTCCATCTGTGTGTAGCCATTTCACAAAGTGCTGCCTTCAGCTCTTTTCTCCCCTTACGCCCCTTGCTTTGGTGATCTCACCGCCCTTGCCAGGGCTCTTTGATTCCCTCAGGTGGCTGTGGCTCCTTAGTACCAGCCTCTGTGAACTAGCAGTGTGAGGAGTGGGCCAGGGTGTTCAAAGCAGATGGCCTGGCACGTAAAGGTGCAAAGTTCCTGAGCTGCTGTGGTCAGCTGATTAGACTCCACACATTAAGTTTGCCTTGTATAGGCCTCTGAGGGCAAGGGCTGGTACTGGCCTAACTCCTCTGCATGAGTTTCCATCAATACTCTTGTCTTGGGTGTTTATCCCATGGCTCTCATCAGGTACCATGACTTACTTATTTCTGCATCTCTAGCACCTACTTAAGTGCACAGAGTTGAGGCTGCTTAAGTATCACTTCAGAGAGAGAAAGAAAGAGAGAGACAGAGAGAGAGAGAACTTTGTTATGGTACCCTGTTTGTTTTCCTTTATAGCACTTACTATGATTTATAATTATTATATGTATTTATTTACTTGTTTTCTGAGGCACAGCCTATTTGTACGATCAGTAGTATTTCTATATACTAACAATAATCAAGTTGAGAGTCAAATCAAAGACTCAGTGCCATTCACAATAGCTGCAAAGAAAATTAAATACTTAGAAATATACTTAACCTAGGAGGTAAACGATCTGTATAAGGAAAACTACAAAACACTGAGGAAAGCAATCGCAGATGACACAAACAAATGAAAAACGTATCATGCTCATTGATTGGTAGAATTGACATTGTTAAAATGTCCAAACTGACCAAAGTGATTTATAGATTCAACACAATCCCCATCAAAATAACAACGTCATATTTTACAGATCTAGGAAAAATAATTCTATGCTTCATTTGGAACCAGAAAAGAGCCTGAATAGCCAACACAATCTTAAGCAAAAAGAACAAATCTGGAGGCATCACATTTCCAGGCTTCAAATTATAGCACAAGGCTATAGTAACCAAAATAGCATGGTATTGGTACAAAAATAGCAATATAGACCAATGGAACAGAACAGAGAACCCAGATATAAAGACGTCTACCTACAACCAACTGATCTTTGACAAAGCAGACAGCAACATACACCAGCGAAAGGAAGCCCTATTCAATAAATGGTGCTGGGAAAATTGGATAGCCACATGCAGAAGAATGAAACAGGACTCCTATCTCTCACCACTCAAAAATTAATTGAAGATGGATAAAAGACTTAAATGTAAGGCATGAAACTATAGAAATTCTAGAAGACTATGTAGGAAAAACTTTTCTAAACATCAGCCTAGGCAAAGAATTTATGACTAAGATCCAAAGATAATTATAGCAACAGCAAGGACAAATAAATGGGACTTAATTAAATTAAAAAGTTTCTGCACAGCAAAGGAAATAATCAAAAGAGTAAATAGACAACCTACAGAATGAGAGAAAATATTCACAAACTATACATCTGATAAAGGGCTAATATCTAGAATCTATAAAGAACTCAAAAATCAGCTAGAAAAAAACAACCCCATTAAAAAGTGGGCAAAAGACATGAACAGAAGTTTTTCAAAAGAAGATAGACTAATGGCCAACAAACATATGAAAAAATACGCAACATCACTAATTATCAGGGAAATGGAAATCAAAACCACAATAAGATATCCCCTTACCTCTGTCAGAATGGCTATTATTAAAAAGTCAAACAACAATAGATGCTGGTGTGGATGCAGAGAGAAAGGAACACTAATCAACTGTTGATGGGACTGCAAATTAGTACAACATCTATGGAAAACAGTATGGAGATTCCTCAAAGAAATAAATATAGACTCACCATTTGACCCAGTAATCCCACTATTGTGGATTATCTACCGAAAGGAAACAAAGTCATTTTATGAAAAAGACATCTATACTTGAATGTTCATTGTAGCACAATTCACAATTGAAGCACACCCTTTTTAATTCTTATTAAAGGAGGATGTTCCTGTAAAGAAGAGAATTCTTCTTGGCAAATACCTTCAGAGCCAAAAGTATACTCTTTGCACAAGGTTTATCTGGAGAAAGGGAGAGTAGGAGGTGGGCCTACTGGGTCTTTTTACTAGGGGCTGAGGGGCTTCAGAATTGCAACTGTTCATTTGCATTAAGAACGAAGTTAGGCTCCTTAGATTGGAGACTGGCCAATAATAGTGGTAGTAGTGACAAAAATAACAGCAAACACTACAGAACATTTGCTGTGTGTATAAGCTAGATTAGGCACTTTACATACACAATCTTAGTCTTCACAAGATGGTTATGATGCAGAAATTATTATTATTTCCATTTGCAGTTGATGAATCCAAGATCTTGACAGGTTATCAGGACTTTCCAACCTTTTCCAGTTTCCATAACACACCTAGAAAATGGCAATATTTGTATGGATAGGGAAGGAGGTAATGTGTAAAAGGCTGAGGCTGCTCGCAGGTGGAGGTGACTAGCCTGGGGCCACCTCCCAGGTGTCCTGAGGACTGAGGGATCCACCCCTTGCTGTAACTTTCAGCAACCTGTTCGGGAAGCTCTAGGCTAGGTATATTTCCCAAGTCACACAACAAGTAAATGGCAGGACTTGGACTGAGGCAGTTCAGCTACGTGCATCTGGCTCCCAGATGCTAGATGGGGTTGGGATGCGTGTGTGTGTGTGTGTGTTTGCGTGTGTGTGAGGGGAGTTGAGACAATAGGCCTTTCTTTACAAATCTTTCTCCTCCCTACATTCTTTTTCTTACTAACTCAAGTTACAGGCAATCTAATTTAAACTCTTCATTTTACAGAGGAGGAAAACAAGGTCGAGAGATGTAAAAGACTTGCCCTGAGCTGCTGAGGATCAGAGCTGGAACTAGATCTTGGGTGCTCTCACTTCTGACCCAGGCCTAGCTCTCTCTTATAGCACTCACAACTATTTCACGTGTGCATGTCTTGTTTCTTTGCACTGACATCAAGCCCTTTGTCCCAGAGTTGTTTCCTGTGTTCTGCAGCACTTTCTGCCATGCTGAGCCCAGGGAAAGTGGTCAGTCCCTCTCACAGCCACACTAGGTACTCTTGGTATTCACTGCCCAATCTTGAGGTGCTTCGAAAGATGAAAAAGAAGCCCAGGTTTTTCTGCCTTTGCTGGAGGAAACTCATTTTCACCACCAGCAGTCTGAGAAACTTGCAAATTTCTATTACGTGTGCTCACCTTCTCTGAACTGGTAACTGACATCCTTCCTACAGGGCTGTCAATTGAGCCCTATATAGAAGAGCAACATGAACTTCACAATACCTTTCTCCTCACTGCTGACAGGTGACAGAAAGAAGCTGAACTTAGAAGTCATTTTCATGACCTGATTTATAGAAGTTTTGATCTAGAAAAATGTTCTCCTAATCAATAGAATAGGTGAGGTACAGGCTCTTTTGAAACCCTAGTAAGAGTGAGGGTTTCCTTGATTCATTGGATTCTCCTCAGTGAGTTTTTAAATTTGGGGGTTTGTGTCTGCATCAAGCAGCTTGAAGGTGATGGGCCCTGGAGCCAGGCAGAATCATATTCAGACCCAGTCTTTGCCGCTGACTACCTTGTGGCCCTCAACAAGTCACCTAGGCTCTCTGAGCCTCAGTTTTGTCATCTGCAAAATGAATATACTAATGACATTTATTTTGTAGGGTTTGTTGGAAGGATTATGCAAATAGTGTTCAGCTAGTGCCAGGCACATGCAAAGTCCTCAAGAGTTCAGTTATTGTGACAAGCCATAAAATGGGGACACTAACACCCACCTGACTTTATAAACATCAGAGGTAGCTGCTATCATTATTATGATTTTAACATATGGCTGTGTATTTGGGCAACATTTTGGAGGGCTAGTCTTCTGGAGGTTTGAGAACTGGCATGCATTTGTTCATCTTTGCATTTCTTCCCCACCTTCGCAATATTTCTGCCTCTCCAACCCTCCACTGTGGTTAAGAAGTGTTGTGGGAAGCAAACAAATGCAAGTTTGTAAAGTGAATGAGTGATCTTAGATTACTGAGAAGGATTTGTAAAGGACCAATTTTCCTGGTTCACCTCTCAAGTTTGACTTCAATTTGTGGAGGGAAAATGGCTTATTGTTCTAAAAAAAAAAGGAACTTGTCAGATTATCTATATAGACTCTGAATCTTTAGAAATCTTTCCTTGATCATGAAACTCCAACCTGAGATGAGTACTGGAATGAGGAGTCTATGTTTGCACTTCGTGAGGGTCTGCAGAGCCTGGAATGCAGAGAGGCATCTGCCTGGCAGAACTCTGTCCCCGGCCACCTCCCCAGGATTTGTTACCAAAGGCTCACCTGACGATGGAGCAGAGAGTGCTGAAGAGCAAGTGACGATGGCAGGAAACACAAGTTACAAACCGTAATGCTAAACCACAAACCAAGGGTGCCAAGAAAAACACTAGTCAGTGTGATGGCCTTTTATTGCCTTTTAGACCCAACCAACAAGAATTGATTGCAATTTATTAATCCACATCACTGAGATAGATTTCCTGGATTCAACAATCTCAGAGACAGCTGGCTGAAACGGAGGAGCATGAGCTTTGGCATCGTATAGTGTTAGATTTGAGCTCTGACTCTGCACTAAATAGCTGTGCGACTTTCAGGAAGTTGCTCTAATCTCTGACCCTCTGGCTCCTCATCTGTAGAGCAGAACCAAAGTCACCCCCCTTCCTCTGGGGTGGTGAGATGGGAAAGAGGTGCTACATAAAAGCACCTCTGTAGTGCTCTGCACACAGAGATGAGTCCAGTGTCCCTCGAGGTGTTCTGTGGCGGTCGTCTTTGCTAGAGTTCTCCGTTTCTACTTTGACTTTCTGTCACTAGAACTGTGTTATAAAATCTGCTACTCAATGACACTATTTCAGAATCATTCTCATTTATTACGTGTCTTTTCTTGGCTAGAAAGGGCATTGCTCCCTCTCCCTCATCCACCCACATGCGAATCCTCTCCACCCTAAGCTTCCTTTCAACCATTGTCAGGGACGAAGGCCTCATCATCTCTGGCCTGTGTTATACAATATGTGCACAGCCAGCTTTGCACCTCTGTTCTCTCTCTGCACTGTGTTACTAACGTGCATATCTGCTCATGTTCCTGAACTGCTCAATGCCTACGGAATGGCATCCAATATTCCTGGCTTGGCCCCCAAATCCCTCCTCTAAGAACCCTCTTTGTTTAGTGAATTATCCTGAAGGACCATTTTGGTTGGGGAAAGATAGTTTTTGGAGAATGGCCAGGATGAACTTGGAGGGTGATGAAGAAATAAGTAAACTGCTTGAATAAGGTATGGACAAGAGTTTTAGGGCTTGACAGTGAGCAGACCAGGCAGTAGAGGGTAAGGTTGCAGGAGAAAGGCGGCCCATCAATAGGACTGGAGGCTGGAGCCAAGACCAAGAGAGAGCTCCCCAAAGGCAGGGAGAACTGTGTGTCCTATAGTCGGGCATGAGCTTGCTGTCCACAGGGACTGACTTTATTACGCCCCTGTCTCTGCTCCAAACTTTCCATACCGTCCACTGCACACACTGCCTTGTGCTGCTGATGCTTTGAGGGGAGGGGGCATCAGGTGGCTTCTAGTTTGGTGAAGAGGTAAAGAAAAGGGGGCAACAGGTAAAGAAACGCAGAGACAGGCTGTGGAAGCAGTGGTTTAGAGCCGGGAGGATAGGGCAAATGTGGGCTTCATGATGCCCTGGATTTATTGAGGGGACTTTAGGTTTTCCAGTTGTAAATTGACTGGAAATCAGAACGAATTTTATTTAAATATATCAGAAAAAATTGACCTCAGCAAACTTAGGAAGGCCTAGGAGTTATGCATGCATTATAGATGTGGCAGTGACAGCCAGTTTTCCTTTCTTTCCTATCAACAGGGCGGGCAGCATGTCCAGGTAGAAGACTCCATTGCTCAGCCTCATTTGTGGTGGCCAGTTGTCTAAGCTTTGAACAATGTTAGTGGAAGCTATTGGGAAGGATTTAGGAGAAAGCTTCTTCAAAAAGGGACATGAGGGTGGAGAATGACCTGCCTCAACTTTCCCTTCTTCTCTCTGCTTTTGTAATGCAGACATACTGACTGGAGCTCTGGCAGCCATCTCGGGCCTTGAAGCTGCCTTGCCCTAGAAGCCAAGTGTCTGGATGGTGGAGCAGAAGAATAAAGGGCCCTGTGTCCCCCTGGCTGCTGGGCCAGAGTAGCAGCAGCCTCCCTCCAGCTTCCTTTTACACTGGGGAGAAATGAAATTATCTCTTATTTGTGGTTTTCTGTTGTCTGCAACTGAATCTAATCCTAATCTGCTGATACAGTAGGAGAATAGCAAAATGATTAAGCAGTGACAGTTTTTACTCCACTCTTTACTCTGTCACCTCTTAAGC
The DNA here is from genome assembly GCA_963574885.1 of Lepilemur ruficaudatus. Lineage (NCBI taxonomy): Eukaryota > Metazoa > Chordata > Mammalia > Primates > Lepilemuridae > Lepilemur > Lepilemur ruficaudatus. The sequence goes on from CAUYRT010023548.1 coordinate 12,158, forward strand.
AGGAGCCTTAAGCAAGTTACCAAACCTTACAGAAGCTTCAGTTTTCACACCTGTAATGTTTGAGAAGTGTAACACTACTTACCACATACGGTGTTGTGAGAATTAAGTAAAATGTGTTAAGCACTTCAAACTCTTTTGGTACATAGTAAGTGCTCAATAAATGGTACCTACTGCTGCTACTACTCCTATTATTACTACTATTATTGGTATAGCTACTTATCAAGTTTGGCATTCATCTCCATCAGTAAGCAATGGGTCCATTAGGATAGAGACAATTTCTTGCCTGTTTGTGGTAACTGCCCCAGTGCTGGTATATGGTGGGAACCCAATACGTTTTTACTGACCCATATCTTATTAGATTTTTGCCAACCATTTTTTTGTGAGTAGATGATAAAAATCACTGGTATTGTGTACCAGGCAGGGAACTGATGCTGCATATGGTTCTTGTCATTTAATCTTTACTAAAAGCCATTTGAGATATGGGCTTAAAGGGTAATTACGAAAGTGCACAAGCTTAGGAGATAGTCAGACCTATATTCTGTTTGAGATTCAATTTTAATAATATTAAAAGAGAACTGGATATAAACTTAGAAAAAAGTCAAACCTGCTACTTTTCTGCTGTTCAAATTCATAGGAGCCTCCTGGGGCTTTGAATGGCCTGATGTCACTGGCGTGATGGCTTTGCTTCGTTTCATCCCCAGCCAACTAAATTAGAGACCCTCTGTAAGCCATCCTGCCTCCACCCCTCTTCACAAGGCTGTAGGTGGAAACGAGGAAGAAAAAAATGATTTCCTCTATGTGATTTATATAACCTGCAGTACACAAAAGGGTTTTTTAGGTTTGGGCACGGGGTCTGGTTGTGGCCTCCTGAGCTATGAAAGAGTAGATAAGGCCTTGCGGACAAAGCACAGCTGCTTCCTCTGATAAGTTTCCCTCCACCTGTGACGGGGCTGTGGGCAATGATGGTGCTGGGGAAGGACGGGTAGGAGGAGATTGGGAAGTTGCTGTAACTTTGAGTCTTGTCGAATTGTAAAGAAAATAGTGTGCTTTCTCTCTCTCTTTTCTCTCTCTCTCTGAGTCAGATTTGTTTCACATTATAAGCAGGTTTGCATAGCATGGGGGATGATGCCATAAGGCCAAGAAAAATCTCTGAAGATTCTTCTTTCCAAATAGTGTCTATTTTAACATATGTTTCTTCTTCTTATAGGGCATGGCTGCAGCAAAAGATAGGTTCCAGTTCCTATAACACAGTGGTTCTCAAGCTGGCCCCGCAATAGAAGTCTCTAGGGAACTTTAAAACAGTACCAATCCCAGGCTCCACCCCAGTCCATCTGAATTAGAATCTCTGGGAGTGGAGCTTGGGCATCAGTGTTACTAAAAAGAAATAGAAATTAAAAGAAAATTAACATATAAGCCACAAACAAGGAGAAAGTATTTGCAGAAACATGTGTCTAATAAAGGACTTGTATCTAAAATGTATAAAGAACTCTTAAACGTTAATAATAAGAAAGCAAAGAACCTAATTTAAAAATGGAGAAAAAGATTTAAACAGATACTTCGCTAGGGAAGACACAAGGATGGCAAATAAACCCATAAAAGGATGTTCAATATCATTGGTAATTAGAGAAATGCAAATTAAAACCACACTGAGATATCATGTTATACCTTCTAAAATGGCAAACAAACAAAACAACCACAAAAAAAACAACATCTGATGACTGAGCTGGCATGGCAAGGAACAGAGCAACAGGAACCCTCATATATAGCTGGTGTGAATAAAAAATAACGTAGCCTCTCTGGAAAAAAGTTTGGCCTTTTATTATAAAGTTAAACATTCACTTACCATACACACTAACAACTCCACTCCTAGGTACTTACTCAAGAGAAATCGTAACTGGTGTTCACACAAAAACCTGTATGTGAATATGTACAGTGACTTTATTCATATTGGCCACAGACTGGAAACAAGTCAGTTGTCCTCCAACTGGTAAATGGATAAGCAAACCGGTGTGTTTACACGGTGGGATACTGCTCCCCAATAAAATGGAACAAACCTCTGATACACAACAACATGAATGAATTTCAAATGCATCTCACTAAGTGAAAGAAAGCAAACTCAAAGGTTATATACTGAATGGTTCTATTAGTATAATGTTCTGGAAAAGGCAAATGGATAGGGACTGAGAACGAATCAGTGGCTGCCAGGTGCTGGTGTCGGGGTACGGGTTAACTGCAAAGAGGCAGCCTGAGGGAATTACTTTGGGGGTGATGGAACTCTTCTATACCTTGATTGAGCTGAAAGTTACATGACTGTATGTGTTTGTAAAAACTTATAGTATACACAAAAAGGGTGTGTTTTACTGTATGTAATTATAACTCAATACAACCAACCCCCCTCCAATTCATTATTACAGAAAAAAAGCTCTCAAGTGATTTAAATTCACAGGGTTGAGAGATATTGTTGGCACAACAGATTTGAATCTAGGCTCTGTCATTTAAACTTCATTTTCCACATATGTAAAATCGGAGATAATAAAACCTACCTTAAAGAAATATTATGAGTTTTAAATGTTACACTGTATGAATAATGGCCAACAAACATATGAAAAAATGCTCAACATCTCTAATCATCAGGGAAATGCAAATCAAAACCACAATGAGATATCATTTATCGCCAGTGAGAACGGCCTTTATCAAAAAGTACCAAAACAATAAATGTTGGTGTGGATGTGGAGAGACAGGAACACTCCTACACTGCTGGTGGGACTGCAAACTAGTGCAACCCCTGTGGAAAGCAATATGGAGATACCTTAAAGCTATACAAGTAGATCTACCATTTGACCCAGCAATCCCACTACTGGGTATCTACCCAAAAGAACAAAGGACACTCTGTAAAAAACACACATGCATGCGAATGTTTATAGCAGCAAAATTCACAATTGCAAAGTTGTGGAAACAACCCAAGTGCCCATCAATACATCAGTGGATTAATACAATGTAGTATATGTATATCATGGAGTACTATTCAGCTATAAGAAACAATGGTGATATAGCACTTCTTGTATTTTCCTGGACAGAGCTGGAACCCATTCTAC
>CAUYRT010023550.1:0-16268 GCA_963574885.1 Lepilemur ruficaudatus
GCTGAGGCAGAAGGATTGCTTGAGCCCAGGAGTTAGAGGTTGCTGTGAGCTAGGCTGACACCACGGCACTCTAGCCTGGGCAAGAGAGTGAGACTGTCTCAAAAAACAAACGAAAAAAGACTTAAGTTTTGTTATTCTTACTGGTCTTTTTTTACTTTGATGGTTTCTCATCCAAAACCCATGTTTTATTGTTTATTGTACTGGCTGGTTGAGGGTATGAGGTGAAAACTTGTATGTTAATCTAATTGTTTGAGTTGTATTACTTCTAGGAAGCTGGCATTTTTCTCTTTCTGTTTTTCCCCCAAAATGTTTGCCTAGACAAAAATATGTTTCTTAAAAAAATTGTATGTTAACTAGACAAATTGATGTTATTCTTTTCACTTTGTAAATTTTGCAACATGAGAATAGGTACATTTACTAATACAGAGGTTGCACATTTTCTCTTTTTCAATTTTAGATATGGACATGGTTATGAAATATTTTGTGTTGCTTGTAACAATTCAAAGACACTGCTTGCCTCAGCTTGTAAGGTAAGGAATTTTACTATTTTTTTTTCAGATTTTTTTTCTTTTTTTTGATCCATGCCTGGCCGGAATATTACTATTTTAAAAAATTTTTATTTTTAACAAATTTTTTAAATTAAAATTTTCCTTTTTTTTTTTTTTTTTGAGAAACTAAGTCTTGCTCTGTTGCCCAGGCTAGCATGCAGTGGCACAATCTCATAGTTCACTGTAACCTTGAACTCCTGGGCTGGGGTGATCTTTCCACCTTGGCCTCCCAAAGTGCTGGGATTACAAGTGTGAGCCATTGCACCTGATTGGAAATTTTACTCTTGATTCTACTTGGTCACAGGTTCTTTGGGTCATCAGTCTCCTGCACATTTGGTAATGATTTAGGCAGAACTCTCTATGTGAAAGGTCACTGGTACCTGCTTTTATTGAATCTTACTTTCTCAGTCTGTCTTTCCCTTCTTTCCCTTCAAAAGCTTGCAGTTGCATTTTGAATCTATTTCACCTGCACATTTTGAGCTTCTTTGTGCTCCTGCTCAAAAATAATTTAATCAGGCCGGGTGCGGTGGCTCACGCCTGTTATCCTAGCACTCTGGGAGGCTGAGGCGGTGAATCGCTCAAGGTCAGGAGTTCGAAACCAGCCTGAGCAAGAGCGAGACCCCCCCCCCCGTCTCTACTAAAAATAAAAAGAAATTAATTGGCCAACTAAAAATATATAGAAAAAATTAGCCGGGCATGGTGGCGCATGCCTGTAGTCCCAGCTATTTGGGAGGCTGAGGCAGAAGGATCCCTTGAGTCCAGGAGTTTGAGGTTGCTGTGAACTAGGCTGACGCCACGGCACTCTAGCCCGGGCAACACAGTGAGACTCTATCTCAAAAAAAAAAACAACAAAAAAATAATTAGATATCTTAAAATGTTGCCTAAAAATGTGATAAATTTAAAATAATTGGAGTCCTAGAGACACAGGGGAATGAGAAGATGAGGCCTAGAGTAAAGTCCATCAGACTTTTTGTTTTGAAGACGCTTTTGGTACTGACCTAATGCGAATAACTTCTGCTCTTGCTTAGGAGAATGATCTTGAACTCAACTCGGCATTTATCTATATCCTGTGGACTATGCAGACAATTATGGAGGATTGTCTGAAGGGGCTGAAACCCATACATTCCGCTGAAATTTTCTAAAATTTATTTACTTGTTTTAAGTATAACCGATGGTGAGGGTTACCCACCTGGATAGGCCCCTGTGTCCTACTTTTGCTGTGGAATCTTGCCACTAATCTGCATTGAGAAGCATCGGAAGAAATATTGCTATGTTCCCACTACCACCCTTCCACCCCTGCACCCTAACTTATCCGTTCTATGAAGATGGTACTGAGAGCACTTCCTTCTATTAGAGGGGCCTTGGGAAGAATGGAGCTCTGTAGCTTGAATGGCTGTGCTTCTACTGAGCAGCTGATTTGTTTTTACCTTAGGACGCTGTCAGTCATCTAATTGATTGTTTTTCCCTTTTTAATTTGGTCCCTTTATGGCAAGTATATGCATCTTTCTTTTAAACTAACATTTTTTAACAGCTTTATTTAGGTTCATTAATATGCTATAAACTGTATGTTTAATGTGAACAATTTGATAAATTTTGACATACTTATACCATAAAATCGTTGCTATAATCAAGACAATGAATATGTCTATCAACCCCCCCAAACTTCCTATGCTGCTTGGTAATTCCTCTTTCCTGCCTCCTTCCCTAGGGAACCACTAATCTGCTTTTTGCTTTGTCTAAAATTTTATATAAATGGAATCATCTAGTATGTACTCTTTTTTGGCCTGGCTTATTTCATTCGTCATAATTATTTGAGATTCATTCACGTTGTTACATGTATCAGTAGTTCATTCCTTCTTAATGCTGAGTAGTTTTCCCTTGTACAGATACACCACTACTTGTGAATCCTTTCACTTATTAATGGACATTTGGGCTGTTTTCCAGTTTCTGGCTTTTACCAGTAGAGCAGTTATGAAATTTGTCTTTGCGTGGATATATGAACATTTGTCTTTGCATGTACATATGCTTTCATTTCACTTGAGTATATACCTATGAGTGGAATTTCTGGATGATATGGTAGATATATATTTAAACTTTTAAGACATTGCCACACTATTTTCCAAAGTGGTTGTACATTTTACAATCCTACTGGTGGTGTATTAGATTTCCAGTTGTTCTACTCCCTGGGAGCACTTGGTATGTTCAGTCTTTTTAACTTTAACCATTCTAGGTGTTAACAGTGAGGTAACAATTCATTGTGGCTGTAATTTGCATCTCTTTAATGATGTTGGGCATCTTTCATGTACTCATTTTCTACCTATTTGGAAATATGGTGAAAATCTAATCAGATCTTTTACCCGGTTCTTTATTAGATTGTTTTCGTATTTACTGAGTTTTAGAAAGTTCTTTATATACCTTGGATACAGCTTTATCAGATATGTGCTTATGTAGGTAATATTCCCCAGTGGCTTGACTTTTCATTCTCCTGGTGTCTTTCAAAGAGCAGAAGTTTTATGCTTTGGTAAAGTCCAGTTTATCAATTTTTCTCTATATTGGGCTGTGTCTTTCTTGTTGTATCTAGGAAATCTTTGCCTAGCTCAAGGGCACAGATATTTTCTGCTATGTTTTTTGTTCTAGGAGTTTTATAGATGTTTAAGTTTTTCAGTTAGACCTGCAATATAATAATTCTTGTATTTGTCATAGAGTATAGATTAAGTTGATTTTTTTTTTTTTCATTATAGATATCCAGTTGTTCCAGCATCATTTGTGGAAAACATTGTCACTTTATCACTGTGCTGTCTTTTGCTCTTTGTCAAAAGTCAGTTGTCTATATATATATAAATATATATAGAGAGAGATATAGGTCTGTTCCTAGGCTTTATTCTGTTCTGTTGATCTTTTTTTGGTGTGATGTCAATATCATACTCTTTTCTTTACTATGGTTTTTCATAACACATCTTAAAATTAAGAAGTAATTTATCTTCCAACTCTCTCCTTACTTTTCACAGTTATCTTGACTGTAGTAGGTCATTTACTTTGCCTTTTAGAATCAGTTTGACAGTTTATACAAAAATACCTCCAGGAATTTTGATGAATTTGTAGATCCATTTGAGTAGAATTTTTTTTGGAGACAGAGTCTCACTGTGTTGCCCGTTGGGGCATCAGCCTAGCTCACAGCAACCTCACACTCCTGGGCTCAAGCGATCCTTCTGCCTCAACCTCCCGAGTAGCTGGGACTACAGGCATTCACCACCATGCCCGGCTAATTTTTTTTTTATATATATATTTTTTAGTCGGCCAATTAATTTCTATTTTTAGTAGAGACAGGGTCTCGCTCTTGCTCAGGCTGGTTTCAAACTCCTGACCTTGAGCAGTCCTCCTGCCTCGGCCTCCTAGAGTGCTAGGTTTACAGGCATGAGCAACTGTGCCCGGCCGAGAATTTTAATAATACTGAGTATTTTGACAAGTGAATGCAGTATGCCTCTCATTTATTTAGACCTCTAATTTTTCTCAGGAATGATTTTTTAAAATTAACCCTTCATTTTAAAATAATTTTAGATTTGAAAAAATGCAGGTTAATACCTAGAATACCTCTCATTCATTTTTCTCGAATGTTAACATCTTAACATTATTGAGAATATTTTGCAGTTTTTGGTGTCATGTCTTACACATATTTTGTTAGATTTATCATTTTGTAAATTTTATATAATTGCTTATTGCTCACATATGAAAATACATTTGGTTTTTGTATAGTGATCGTATATCCTACAACCTTGTATAACTCATTTATTAGTTTTAGTAACTTTATTGTAGATACTGTGGGATTTTCCACATAAATGCTTATGTTGCCTATAAATAAAGAAAGTTTTATTTCTTCCTTTCCTGTACAGGTATTTTAATGTTGAATAGAAGTAGCGACAGCAAAAATCTTTGCCTTGGTTCTTCTATCAGGAACAAAACAATTAGTCTTTGTCCATTAAGAATTGTGTTTGCTGTAGCTTTTTTGTGTCTTTTCTTTATCTGGTTGTAGAAGTTTCCTGCAATCCCTGGTTTTCATCAGGAATGGATGTTTGTCAAGGATTTTTTTCTTCATTTATCTCCTTTTTTGCTTATTAATATTGTGAATTATATTGATTAATTTTTCAAGTGATAAACTTTGTGTTCCTAAAATCAGACCCCATTTGCTCACAGCACATTATCTTTTAAATATATTATTAAATTCAATTTGCCAAAATTTTAAGAACTTTCATATCTAGTTATGAAGGATATTGCTCTATGGTTTTCTTTCTTTATAATTGCTTTTTCTGGTTGTGGTGTCAGAATAATGCTGGCCTCAGAAAGTTGACCAATTAATTTCTTTCTATTTTTAGTAGAGACGGGGTCTCGCTCTTGCTCAGGCCAGTCTCAAACTCCTGAACTCAAACAATCTGCCTGCCTCGGCCTCCCAGAGTGCTATGATTACAGGCGTGAACCACTACGCCCAGCGATAATTTTAATTTATTTTCTACAATTGATAATTCATGGATTATTTGGTAGCCTGAGTGGCGTGGACTTTCGCATTAATTTTGGAGTCATCTCAAATCATAAAGAGATTTTTTCCCCTACTGTTCTCATTAATTTTCTAAACTAATATGCTATATTTTTAAGTATTGAAATTTAAGCTTTTAGTGTGTAGTACTTAGGCACAAGAATAGTATATCAAGAAGTTGATGGTAGAAGGTTAGTTGAGTGACCTGGGTAAGAAGTCACATAGAAAGCCTCCTGTGAGTTAATGATCATGCGGTCACCATTTGAACCGAGATGTCCTTGTTCCCACTTCCAAAATGTTGGAGTGTTAAGGGGAAAACAGTCACGGATTTGCATTCTCCCCTCTCCCCATTCCTGGCATGGGATACTGGAAGCCACTGACGGGAAACACTCTGTGGATGATACGCCTATTGTCTGACTCACATAAAAGTTAAACAGTTGTTAAAATAGAATAATTTTTCCCAAAAAGTAAAATATATGATCATATTAGTGTGATAAGGGAAAATTTTTTTTTTAATTTTGTTACTTTGTTAATCTATTTCTGAATATCAAATTATCATAAAACTTAATGGCTTAAAACAAGACACATGATCTCAGAGCTTCTGTGGGTCAGGAACCCGGGCAGGCTCACCTGGTCGTGTACGTTCGGGGCCATCTCCAGGCTCGACTGGGGAGGGGTTTGCTTCCAAGCTCACATGATTGTTAAGAGGATTCAATTTTTTGTTTCTTCCCTCACCAGATGGGCTTCTGCAGTGCGGCAGCTTCGTCACAACGTACAGACCAAGGGCAATCACGGGCTTTCACAGCCTAGTCATGGAAGGGATGTCGTCATCTCTGTGGTGTCTTATTGGTTAGAAACAATCCCTACACTCAAAGGAAGTGATTAAACAAAGGAGTGGATACCGGGAGGCAAAGATCATTGGGCACCATTTTATTAGTTTTTTAATTTTATTTTTTAAATGTTTTTTAATTTTAATTGTATTATTATTACTAAGACAGGGTCTTGCTATGTTACCCAGCCTGGGCTCAAACTCCTGGGCTCAAGCAATCCTCCTGCCTCAGTCTCCCAAGTAGCCCAGACTCTAGGCACACGCCACCACACCCGGCTTTTTGGGACACTATTGTAAAGTCCCCCTGGCTATAACTCCTAACCATAGCTGGTGGAAATGCAGCATGGGCCAGCGGAAGGCCACGTGGGAAGGAAGGTCAACACTGCCGTGTTCCAAGGGAAGGAAAATGTACTTCGGCAGAGGATTTGTGAGGTTCACCAGCATGAAAATTAGAGGCACATTATGGGGGAAGTTTTTCCTAGGAATAGTCGTAAGGTAAGGGGCGTCCAGTCAAGGAAAATATGACATATTCAACATGCAAGCCAACACTAAGGAGTTATATCCATCTAAAGCGTTTTATGCTTTGGGATTTTCATAGGTGTCTGATGTCATGAAAAATATTTAAAAATACAAGGAATGGATGATTTACAGGGAGGCTAGAGCAATCTACATTTAACTTCTTAAAACAAAAACAAAAACCTGTGAACAAACTCAGCACTGGAACCGCTGGTGAAGTTTGGGATTCTCACACCTAACTCCAGGTTCCTGGAGAAGCTTCCGGACGCTGACCGGCTGTGGAGCAGGGGAGTGGCAGTGTCAGGCCGTCGTGTGGGTGCACAGGTGACTGGGCGGGATTTTTAGGACTTGCGAGGTCGGGGATGTTAAGTAATGAGAATGTTTGAGAAGCAGTGAGGCCATGTGGCATGCTGTTGAAAAGCTTTGGCTCTGAGGTTGAACAGACATCAGTCGACTTCCTACTGCCATGACTCAGTAGTTGTTCGATCTTGGGCGAGTGACTTAATGTTTTTGAGCCTCCGTTTCCTGTTGTGTCATGACTTTACCGGGACGTTATCTCATTTAACTCTCAAATCTACCTCAGGGATTTGAGAGTTCAATTAGATAACATATTTGCCAGTGAGTGGTTGGCATGGTTTGGATGTTTGGCCCCTCAAAATCTCACATTGAAGTTTGATCCCCCATGTTGAGACGGGGCCAGGTGGGAGGTGTCTGGGTCCTGGGTGCGAATCCCTTGTGAACGGCTCAGCGCCCTCCCCCTGATGACGGGCGAGTTCTCCCTTTATCAGTGCACGTGAGAGCTGGTTGTTCAAAGGGGTCTGGCCCCACCGCCTCTCTCTCTCGCGCCTTCACTCGCGTGTGACATACCTGCTCCTCTCCACCTCCTGCCTTGCTTGGAAGCTCCTGAAGCCCTCACCTGCAGAACTGTGAGCCACATAAACCTCTTCTCTTTACAAATTACTCAGCCTCAGTTTGTCCTTTACAGCAACGCAAAACCGACAGAGTCATTTTACTGGCGTACAGTAAATACGAACTGGATAGGAATTCTTACTATTTTACAAACGGATCCCTGCACCCAGAGGAGAAGCATGAGATGGGACAGTTGCAGGTTCTAGCCAGGGATGATGAGGGAGCTATGGTTCCATTTATTCACAGATGGTAAAGGTGGGGGTGAGGGCAGCACGTGGGGTGGGTGGGAGATGATGAGGTCGGTTTCAGCCTTGTTAAATTGGAGGTGGAAGATGTGATGATATCCAGCCAATTCTTTATGTGCTTGTACGGGAGGGTAAGTCTGGAGGGGACGTGAGAGACACCGCGTTTGAAGGGCCACTGAGCTGTGGCTGATTGGTCCAGGAGGCTCCCCTCAACTGCTCCCCAGCCAAAATTGATTTATTCAAGATCTAAGCCTAAGCTGAGCCAATCGGTTTCCTTTCCTAGAAATCTGGAACTGAAATCAAGATGTGACAGCCCAGTCTTCCTGCTCTCTGGAACAAAAGAGATGTAAACTCAACGCAGTCTACACAAAGGAAAGTGAAACACACACAGAAGCAAACAAAATGGGTAGAAGGCCTACGGGTTTGGAGTCTCCCAGCCCAGGCGTGCTTATGGCTCAGCTTCATGCTTGCCTAAGATCTTTAAATATCTTTTTTAGAATTTATGCTAGTTCAAGTTAGGTTTCTGTTTCTTGCAACTTCCAATTAATACCAACATGTAGGCCACAACTGCTGGCATTTGGCTTGAGTGAGCTCCCTGAGGGAACAGGAGGAAGCAAATCTCTCCTCTCTTTCCCTCTCCTCTCCTGTCCTTGGCCATTAGAACTCCAGGCTCTCCAGCCTTTGGACTCCAGGACTCAATGGTCAGGGAGGATGAGGGCAGAGGAAAGCCCCCTGAATTTTGAGGGCTCACAAGCAGCTTACAGATGTCTACCATTCTCAACACGCTGACTGTAACGGAACCTCTAAGTTAAACCTTTCTTGAAGCGTGGCAAACAAGCCCCTCCTTTATAACACGTTTAGTGTGTCTGTATTTAATTTATATCTGTTGGGTAAATGGGTGAACTGCATTAAGTCTATACTGGTTATGGATGAAAATATTCTGACCCTTTCGTGGCAAGGTTAGTGATTCAGCTGAGTCATTCTCTTAGTCTAGAGCTTAGGAACCAGCTCAGAACAGCTGAGAGTGACATCATTGTGGCCATTTTAAAAGGCAGGAGAGGAAGGGTTCCCTAGGCTGCTTCTGGAAGACGAGAAAGGAGACCTTGACAGAAAGGGGAGGCCACAGATCAGGAAGAAGTGTGATCCAGAAGAGCGGAACCCATCAGAGACGGGCTTCTCTGAGGATCAAGCAAGATTCAGACTAGGTGAACTGAGTGCGTTGTGGCTTTTGGAAACTGAGTAACAAAGTAGCAGATTGCATAGCATTTTTTAAACGCTGAGACCTGCCTTAGAGTAAGAGTGAATCCCCTTGTAACGGTCAGGCTGGGGAATGGGGAGCATAAACACTTGAGGAAATGCAGGATGCATCTTGTTCCTCCCCCATGTTTGCTTTCCCTGTTGCTGTGTGGTTGCATGTGTTTGTGTTTGATAAGGAAGTGAATCAACTTCCATCTAAGGGTGTACGTGTGCGTTTTAAGGATAGACAGTGGGTTGGTGTCGCCCCGCTTTGCATTTCTCCAGGCCCACATAACTTCATTTGCCACCAGCCAGCAGAGGCACACGGTCCTTCTAGAAGCACTGATGGAGGGTCCAGGTGAGAAAAACTGAAAGATGTCTAATAATACTGGAGAGACCTCCTGAGTCTCAGCCCTGGTCACAAGGAAGAAAATATCAGCCTAGATTCTTCTGTAACACATTGGGGTGCCATTCTGGAGAGACGGTAGGGGCGCACGGCTTTGCGTGCTCGTAGAAAACATTAGTTTCCGTCTGCACTGCCTGTTTCCTACGGACCTGTGCTGCGCTTGGGATGGAAGGGCTGGGCCGTGATTCTCAGCTGCTTTTTCTGTTGCTTTTAGACCCTAAGAATGAAGCAAACTCAAAACCTTCTCCCTGGATCACTGCCAAGGTAGAGGTGGGTGCATGTTGGTCCCTACTGGACAAGTGAAGACTGGAAATGCTCTCCAGTAGGCTCTCCTGCTGCTGGTTGGCATGTGTTTGCACGTGGCCAAGGCTTGTCAACACTCATGGTGAGGGGGCGAGTTGTGAGCTTGTCACCTAAAAGGCTAGGTGATTACGTGACATAGCATTATTTAAAGTGACTGGAAATGCTGAAAGTTTAACATCTAGCATGGGTGTATGTGGCCACTCAAGTGATAATCTAAAAGAATTAGCAGTGCAGAACAGTGCTTCCTGACAAATCAGATGAAAGAAAACTCAATACAAAGTAGCAGCTGTTAGATTAAAACTAGGTAAAATGTATACATGTTTACAAATAGAACACAACATACAGAAACACTAAGGAAGGTGATTTATTAGAAGGGTGAACATCTGAATGATTTTTACAAATTCTTGTTGATGTTATGTTACGCGTATGACAAATTTAAAGTAACCAAAATGGATGGATTTGTAGCAAGTGATGGTTTTTTGCTTGAATTACAATGAAAACCTCTTAACCGAAACCATGCACATAGTCATTGAATCGAAGCATGGTCCAAGTCCAGATTCTTAATATATAGGGTGATGGAGTGGGGAGGCCCCATATCCCAGGACTAGTGCCAAGAGAGCTCAGAAATGGTAATGGGATCATTCAGGTGAAATATTTTTTTCCTCCATAAAGGAGGGCTAATAGCTAAGCTCTAAAGCTGAGCTGTTGAAAAGTTTTATGAGTTAACTCTGAGTTCATGGCTAGTTAGAGAAAAATACATATGTTGTCAGTTCCTTCTGGGAAACAGTTCATAAAGATAAACAACAAGGATAGTCTAGTGATGACAAATTGTGCATAGGAAATTGACCATAAAAAAGTCAAATTTTTCCTTAGGAGGAGAGGAGTCTAACTTGCTGAAGATGTATGTGTGTGTTCTGCAAAAGCAATTAGAATTGGAGTCCCTGAAAGAAGGCCAAGTCGGCTAGAAATCAGGAAGTTTCACTTCCTCAGACTGAATGGTGTAGATGAAAATGTGGACACTCTATGCCTGTTTCCAATGAGCAATCATTTTGAGTATTAAACTCTAGGAAAACACAGCAATAGCTTCTGAAAAGCATGAAGGCTCTAGCTTTGTAGACTTAGTAGACAGCTTTAGCAGGCAGCAAAGTATGTTGAAAGTTTTAGATCTAAATTAATGAAAAGCACAAACTTTAGAGTCATATAGACTTGGGCTTGAATGATACCTTTTTAAAAAAATTTTTTTAATTATGGGTACATAATTGTGTATATTTATGGGTACATGTGATATTTTGATACAGGCAGACGATGTTTAATGATCAAATCAGGGTAACTGGGATATCAGTTACCTCAAGCACTGATTGTTTCTTTAAGTTAGGAACATTCCAGTTCTCTTTTACTTATTTTAAAATACACAATAAATTATTGTTAACTATCGTTACCCTACTGTGCTACCACATACTAGGTCTTGTTCCTAGCTGTGTTTCTGTGCTACCAAATACTAGGTCTGTGTTACTGTGCTACCAAATACTAGGTCTCGTTCCTAGCTATTGTCTAGCTGTGTTTCTGCCCCTGTTAACCATCCCTCTTTCTCCTCCCTCTCTGCGCCCTCCTCAGCCTCTGGCAACCCTCACCCTGTTCTCCGCCTCCATGTATTCAATGTTTTCAAATTTTAGCTCCCCATATATGAAAAAGAATGAAATCCCGTCACTCACAACAACACACGTGGAACTGGAGGGCATTATCGTGAAATAAGCCAGACACAGACAATTCCCACACGTGTCCTCACCCATGTGGGAATTTCCCTTTTTACTAAATGCATGATTTTGGGCAAGTTGATTAAACTGAGTCTGTTTCCTCATCAACAAAATGAGGATAAGAATACTCTTCTCAGAGACCATTGTGTTGTATTGAATGTATTAAGTAGATTACCTTAACTTACCCAAGGTAATTTAAGAAGAAAGGAGAAATAATTGTAAAGAGACAGAGTGTCTTCTGAAGCCTCAAGGACAGCAGGCACCTGGCAGGTGACTCAAGGAATTGAAACAGGCACCAACGTGACTTCCAGGCCAGCTAGTCTGTCTTAGAGCCAAATGGTCTGTCTCTGCATCATTTTTTATTCTCTCCAAAGGTGTGTGAATGGATTCAGTGTGTCCTCTCCATCACAGTATTTATTGGTTCTAATATTTTATCTACATCCAACTGCAAATATGAATTGGATGGGCACAGTTTACCTGGAGTCAGGTGTCTACCCCTGGTCTAGTCAACCATGACCTGGTGCATCAGGCTCTTGTCACATGAAGGTCTCCCCCTTCCTGGAATATGATGATAAGGACGTGGGTGGGAATGAAAAATGATAGGTCTCTCTATATAAACTTGCTAGGGACAATATGAGGATCAAATGAGATAACCTGTGTGAAACATCTAGAATAGTGCCTACCTGATGCATAGTTCAAAAACGGAGTGTACAGAATAACATCGCTGGGCAAAGGCCACAAAATCTCATTCACTTAATCTTTGAAACCATATTTTGCTGCATGTCATTGGAGAAGGAAGCTCGTAGAAACATCAGTCATGTGACATCTATGAAGAATTTCCCTCTTGACCAAAGTGGCTGCTCTGAGAAGGAGGAGTTCCCGCAGCTGCTGTTACTGTGATCAAGTTCTCCTGGTGAACCTGCTGAATGCTCACACCCCGCTCCCACCTTTGAGGTCTCTTTGTGTTTCCTTTATACGTCCACTGAGGTTGCTAAATGAGCAGATGGCTATTTGGAAAGAGTGACTAAACTATCTGGACAAGTGTCTTGAGTTTATGTAAAAGACATATGGCCACCAACCAACTTTTTTTTTTTTTTATTGGTTTCTCCTCCTTTATTGATTTTGCTGAGATAATTCTGTATTGGAGGCAAGACGGGGCAGAAATGCAAGCTCCTTGTTTAACATTGAGAGAGTCTTACTCTTCTCTGGCTACGAGAAAGTACCTGCCAAGCAGGAAGAAGCAGCGAGTCTCTCAAACAGCCAAGCTCAGCTAAGACACAAGCTACTGCCCAAGATTTGCTGTTTCATTCCTGCTTATTTAAATTCGCTGCGTATTTTTAGATTTTAAATATCCTCTTTAATTAAAGAAACAGTAAAAAATGGGTAGGAATGCAGCTTTTCTTCTTCACCTGCAGCATTGTGGTGCCTAGAGGGGGTGCTGTCTATAAAAGAAAAATTATCCCAATAAATCTAAGTTCTATAATTGATACTGTAGACTAGGCAACTTTTTGAAAAAATTTGAAAACCCAAACACACTGAGGAGTTTCTCTTTTGCTCATTTAAATTTATTAATGTGCCAAATTTTAAAAATGTCTTCACCTGCTTGACAGGTTTTAAAACCAAAAATATAAAGAGGCAGAAAGTTAACTTCTCTCTGAAATATCTTTTAATAATTTCATGCTTGTGGGAGACATTACCTAATATATTTCCTTCTTTCCTCACTTGCAGCTTTCCAGACTTTACCCTTTGGGGCTAAGTTCTACTCTAGGGTAAGGTCAACACTTATTTTAGAAGCAAGGGTACCCATGCATTTGTCAGGAAGTGTCTCATAGAAAACCATGATGCAGAGGCTCCGAGGAGAAATGTCCCTTCTCGCACGTGTCAAGGAATTGGCTGTGGCTACCTCTGCTTTTAGCCTGGAGAATTTTGGAGAGAAGTTCGGTCTTTAGCCTCATTTAGGGATCTGTGTTTGTCCTGCTCAGACCCACCGCACTCTGGAACAGACTTCGTGTCATCGCTGCTCCATGAGCTTCATAAGGACAGTCCCTGCTGGGAAATGAGACACTGCAGTTGCAAAGCTGTGCGTTTCCGGCAAGTGTCAGCCGCGCTGGTGGTTCGAGAGCGTTTTCAGCAGCCTTAGGCTTACCACTCACTTAGGTCAATCTGCCTCTCAAGGAATTCTTGCCCCCAAACTTTCTTGGTCTTACTGGGAGAAGTTTCAAACTTGATTCTTTTTCCTTAATATTGGAAACAATGCCCTGGGAAGCAGCCCCTCAGAGAGATGACCCTTCATGCTTCTTCAATGTAGGTGATAACCTTTATTTTTATACCAGAGGTAAAAGCTTCAATTTGCATGAATCCCAGTGACGTTAAGTGACATTTTACAGACATGTAAACTCTTAAAAGGTTTAAAAAACAAACAAACAAAACCACTCTGGAAATTCATGTGTTTACAGGGTATGAACCTAAACACACCGCAGCAGCAACTGAGGAATCGCCTTGCAGGGTGCTTAGCTACTGCCAACGTATGAACTTTCATTGCCAGCGAAAGACTCCAAAAATGTTGCCAGACAATATAAACCCTGCTATCCTGAAAAAGCACATGCCTATTTCCCAAAACAATTGTGAAGTTATTCATCGCTTTATTGTTTATCTGAAAATAGAAGGAGCTATTCTAAAAGTTATAAAATTTCTTATTTTCCTGAGACCAAATTTTTATAATTTTTTACACAAACAAGATAATGGTATTTACCCATGTCTTCATCTTGCTCATTTTTCACTTAACAATGGTCTTTGGTTTCCTCATGTATTAGTAGATATAGTTTTCAGCGTGTGTGTTTTCATGCCTGCATAATATGTATGTACGTTCTGGAATTGTGTCTAAAATCTTCTTGGCTTGAGGTGGAGAGTTCATATCCATTAAATGAGGAAAGTTAATTTGATACTTGCATTAAATTATGTTGTATCGCTATCATTTTTTAATGCTTCCTGTATACAGCACTCGATGCCTTATAAGCATTATTTCATTGCGCACTGAGGCAGAAGTTAATGCCGGGGCTGGCAGGCTGATGTGCAGATGTGCGTCACCGCTCCCGGCCATCGCGAAAGCCCGTCTTGCCTGCACACTCGGGGTGAGGTTTCACACTTGTCCTAGCACACGCGGCGACAAAGACAAAACTTTCTTATCATGCACAATTCTACGAAGCACGTACTGCTTACTGCTGATGAGATGAAAGGAAAGAGAAAGCAGTCTACTGCTCCCGGTCATCGCGAAGGGGCTTCCGTGGCCAGCCCGGTTTGAGTGCCAAAGGCGCTCAAGTGAAAGGGGAAGATGTAATGAGAAACTGAAATTCATTTAACCTGTGCTGTCAAGATGGGCCCAGGACAGGAATGTCTAAAGGAAAGGGAAGATGTCCAGGAGACAGCCAGGTACTCGTGTAAACACGGCCATCATCATCTGCGCGGGGGTTTGCAGGGACAAATCCCTGTGAAGGTCAAGGTCTGCTGAACCTGACCTTGTGAGTTGCTTCTCTTCTCTCTGTCCCCTCTGGCGCTCACCCAGTTCAGGCTTCTGTGATTTTCCTTCTGGCCTGGAGCAGGGAGCAGACTCCCATTTGGTCTCAGTGGTCCCAGTCTTGGTGCTGACCCTCACCTTGGCCCAATCCATATCCGTACTGGTAACAGAATCACCTTTTCAAAAGGCAGATCTGACTCTCTCGTTCCTCTACAAATCCTTCAGTGACACTACGTCAAGCACAGGGTAACATCTAAACCCCCTTCGGTGCGTAGACGTTCCCCACTGCCTGGCCTTCCTTCTCTTTTCACTCCTCCTAACCCTAATCCTTGACTCTGTGTTCCAGAGATGACTAACTGCACTCAGTTCCTCGAATACCCTAGGCTGCCCCCTCTCTTACGGGCACACGCTGCCCTGCCCAGCTAGAGCCATGAGGCCCCCGTGGACCCCACAGCGAGGGGCCTCTGCGTTGCTTAATTCTTATATCAGAGCCCAGCACAACGCTTAGGTCCTCCACGTGGTATTTATTCTCCCAGCTCTTGCGTTACTACTGTACCTAGCATATATCTTAGGTAATGTGCTTATTTCATTATATTGTGATTATTTATTATTTATCTTCCCCCACTAGATAGTGGGGGGAGGTTGGAGTTTGTAATTGAAGACAATTTCTTATAAGTATTTAGCACACGGCCTATATAGGACTCAATCATTTTTTATGTAAATCCAGTATATGACCTTTTCTTCTATTTATTTATTTTGGATGCATTCCTCAAGGTGGGATCCCCCAATCAAAGGTATAAACATATTTTTGGTTCATGATATGTACCCTCAGCTTGCTCTCGGAGTTCCATCCATTGGGGATTTTATGAGTTCAGAAGGCCATGGATACTCTCAGTTTTACCGCATCATTCGTGTTGGTGTTATCATTTTTAACACTCATTATTGTTTTTTAAGCAATCTAGTAGGATTGTATGTGTGGAAAACGGTGTGGCAGGTTGTTGCAAGATATATTTCTGTAGCTTTTCTAAACTGCTTACTTCTGAATGAGAAAAGAAGAATCTGTGTTCAGAGAAGCAGGAAGATCTGGGGTGCACTGGGATTGTGTCTTATTGGATTGGGATTTTCGTAACCAGTAAAATTCCTACCTGTGCGTGCATAGAACAGGTCATGATTCCAAAATAAGTTGAATTTTTTTTTTTTTTTTTTGAGACAGAGCCTCACTCTGCTGCCCGGGCTAGAGTGAGTGCCGTGGCGTCAGCCTAGCTCACAGCAACCTCAAATTCCTGGGCTCAAGCAATCCTCCTGCCTCAGCCTCCGGAGTAGCTGGGACTACAGACGTGCCACCATGCCCGGCTAATTTTTTCTATATATTTTTAGTTGGCCAATTAATTTCTTTCTATTTATAGTAGAGACGGGGTCTCGCTCTTGCTCAGGCTGGTTTCGAACTCCTGACCTTGAGCAATCCACCCGCCTCGGCCTC
>CAUYRT010023553.1:0-42581 GCA_963574885.1 Lepilemur ruficaudatus
TATATGAAATCTAGAAAATTCTGGACTTACATGTAGAATCATATGGGAATATGGGATACTGCTAGTCTTATGTTGTCCCTCCTCCAAGTAGAGAGATCACATATAGGCTAAACACCACATAAGCTGGAAAAATGAGAAAACTGAATTTCACTGACATAATGACAATAAAATCCCTTACATTTGCTGATTGAAATTTTCTAGGATACTAAAAATATATGCTATGGATTCTTTAAATATTAGTGAAATACATACTTATTGATACTTTGAACAGTAAAAAAATGTTTATTGATTTTTCCCCTTTTGTGAAGCATTTGTCCTTGTACATTCTTCTATTGTATTTTTCATCTTATTTTTTATTGATTATTAAAAGTAAATGTCTTTAGAATGTTATGAAATTAACTACGTGTCATGTGTTATTTCTTTCCATTGTGTTTTCTCTTGCAATTTTATATTATTTATTTATTTGTATTTCAAAATGCTGAGGGGATACAAATTTTTTTGTTATATGGCTTAAATCAGGCTATAAATGTGCCCATCACCTGATTAATGTTCACTGTACCCTTTAGGTGGATTTTTGTCCCTCCCCTTCTCCCCCTCTCCCTGCTTCATTTCCAATGACTTTTACTTCCCTCTATGCACTTGTGCGTCCATCAGTTAGTTCCACTATATTACAGAGTAATATATTGTTTAGTATGGACATTTTAAAAATGTTGATTCTACCAATCCATGAGCATGATATGTTTCCCCAATTGTTTGTGAGATCTGTGATTTCTTTCCTCAGTGTTTCATAGTTCTCCTTGCAGAGGTCATTCATTTCTTTGGTTAAGTATATTCCTAGGTATTTTATTTTCTTTGTAGCTATTGTGAATGGTATTAAGTCTTTGCTTTGACTCACAGCTTGGCTGTAATTGGCATATAGAAATGCTACTGATTTTTGTACATTTATTTTATAACCTGAGACTTTGCTGAATTTATTTATCAAGTCCAGGAGTCCCTTACTGGAGTCTTTGGGATTTTCTAGACATACGATTATATCATCAGCGAAAAGCAATGTTTGATCTCCTCATTCCCAATTTGTATACCATTTATTTCTTTTTCTTGCCCGATTGCTCTGGCTAAGACTTCCAGCACTATGTTGAATAGAAGTCGTGACAGTGAGCACCCTGTTCTTGTTCTAGTTCTTAGGTGGAATGCTTTCAACTTTTCCCCATTCAGTATGATGTTGGCTGTGGGTTTGTAGCATATGGCTTTTATAATTTTGAAATATATTCATTCTATGACTAGTTTGTTGAGGGTTTTTATCATTAACGGGTGCTGAATTTTGTCAAATGCTTTTTCTGCATCCACTGAGACGATCATATGGTCTCTGTTTTTGCTTCCGTTTATGTGGTAAATCACAGTTATTGATTTACATATGTTGAATCATCCTTGCATCCCACTTCATGGGATAAAGCCCACTTGGTCATGGTGGATTATTTTTTTTGGTATGCTGTTGAATTCAGTTTTCTAGTATTGACGACTTTTTTTTTTTTTTATCTATAGTCATAAGGGATATTGGTCTGTAGTTATCTTTTTTGCTATGTTCTTTCCTGGATTTATTATCAATGTGATACTGGCTGTGTAGAATGAGTTGGGGAGGATTCCCTCCTTCTCAATGTTATCAAATAATTTCTGCAGTATGAGTACAAGTTCTTCTTTGTAGATCTGGTAGAGTTTGGCTGTGAATCTATCTGACCCGGGGCTTATTTATTTATTTACTTATTGGAAAACTTTTATTACTGATTCAATCTCACTACCTGTTATTGGTCTTTTCAGGAGTTCTATTTCTTCCTGATTGAGTGTTGGAAAGTTGTATGTTTCCAGGAATTTGTCCATTTCCTCTACATTTTCTAGGTTATGTGCACAGAGATTCTCACAGTATTTATTCATGGATGATGTTTTATATTTCCGTGCTATCATAAGTTGTAATATCTCCTTTTTCATTTCTGATAGAGCTTATTTGGGTCCTTTCTCTTCTATTTCTGGTTAATCTATTATAGCAAGAGGCCTCAATTTTTTTTTATCTTTTTAATGAACCAACTTTTAGTTTCACTGACCTTTTGCAATTTTTTTGTTTTATTTTCCATTTCATTTAGTTCTGCTCTAACTTTTGTTATTTCTTTTCTTCTTCTGGCTTTTGGTTTGGTTTGTTCTTCCTTTTATAGTTACTTGAGATATGATATTAGATTGTTAATTTGTGATCTTTCTGGCTTTTTGGTGTGGGCATTTAAGGCTATGAATTTTCCCCTTAAGAATGCTTTCGCTGAATCCCATAGATTTGATTGCTTGTATTCCCTTTGTCATTCAGTTCAAGGAATCATTTGATTTCCATCTTAATTTCATTATCAACCCAATAATCATTCAGCAGCCAATTGTTTAATTTTCATGACCTTGTGTAGAATTCAGTGCTACTCAATCAATCTTGGGATTGATTCCTAGTTTTATACCACTATGGTCTGAGAAGATACATGTTATGATTTGGATTTTTTAAAAACTTGTTGAGACATGGTTTGTGGCCTAAGATATGATCAGTCTTAGAGAAATCTTGGAGAATGTCCCATGTGTTGGTGAGAAGAATGATTATTCAGCAGTTTTGTTATAGAACACTTGTGGGTCTATTTGTTTTAAGGTCCATTTATGTCCAGTGTTCCTTTATTTATTTTCTGTTTTATGAATTGGCCAGCTCTGACAGTGGGGTATTAAAGACCATGGCAATTACGATGCCACTATTTATTTTCTTGCTTAGCTCTGATAGACTTTCTGTATCTG
Source organism: Lepilemur ruficaudatus (assembly GCA_963574885.1). NCBI lineage: Eukaryota > Metazoa > Chordata > Mammalia > Primates > Lepilemuridae > Lepilemur > Lepilemur ruficaudatus. The sequence goes on from CAUYRT010023553.1 coordinate 2,809, forward strand.
GGAGCTCCTGTGTTAGGTGTATATATATTTAGTATTATTATGTCTTCTTGTTGAATTTCTCCCTTTACCATTATATGATGATCATCTCTGTCTTTCTTTATCATTGTTGATTTAAAGTAAATTTTGTCTTATATGAGAATGACTACATTCTCTGTCTTTTGGTTTCTGTTTGTGTGGAATATTTTTTTCCATCCTTTCACATTGAGCCTGTGTGCATCCTTGTGGTTTAGATGTGTCTTTTGGAGACAGCAGATACTTGGATTGTGTTTTTTTGTTCATTCAGCCAGCTTTTGTCTCATGAATGGTGCATTTAAACTATTAACGTTAAGAGATAGAATTGATATGTGGGATGCTGTTCTGTTTGTCATGTTGGGTATTACCATATTGCTTTGTTTTCCCTTTGGTGCTATTGTTTTAGGAGTTGTTAGCTTTAGCTTTTTTGGGTGATTTTACACTGGTGTGTGTCTATTGTGCTGATTCATATATAATGCAGTTCTAAGTATTTCCTGAAGGGTAGGTCTGGTCATAACAAATGTTCTGTGTTTGCCTGTCTGGAAAAGACTTAATTTCTTCATCAATTGTGAACTTGGTTTGCATGATGTAAAATCTAGTTTGGCAATGGTTCTGCTTAAGAAGATTGAAGATGGGACCTCACTGCCTCCTGGTTTGTAAGGTTTCTGCTGAGAAGTCTACTATTAGCCTGAGGGGTTTTCCTTTATAGGTCACTTGTTGCATATGTCTAGCTGCTTGTAGAAATTTATTTTTCATTTTGACTTTAGCCAGGTTGATTAGCATGTGTCTTGGAGATGTCCTATTTGTTATGAATCTTTCCAGTGTTTAATGCCATCTTGTATCTGGATGTCTGGATCTCTGGGGATACCAGGGAACTTTTCCTCAATAATTCCCTTGAATAGATTTTCCCTGCATTTAGTTCTTTCTTCTCACTCAAGGATACCTGTAATTCATATGTTAGTTTGCTTTGCATAGTCCCATACCTCTCTACCTGATTGCTCCACCTTTTTTATTCCTTTCTCTTGCTCTTTAAATGACTGGGTTAGCTTGAGACAGAAACAGGGCTTCTGAGCAGGACCTCAGAATTGGAAGGAGGGCCATGAGGGTGGCAGGCTGATCCAACCTGGAAGGAGTGGTCAGGGCTGAGCAGGTGGCAGGTATTCCATATGCTTGAGGATTGTGCAGATACCAAGTCATGCCGGTGGAGATTGGTTCCAGCAGCCCGGGTACCATGGCATTCTCCCTATCCCCTCCAGGACCCACTGAAGCAATCACCCAAAGCCTCCTATGTTATAGCCTGCAGTGCCCCAGTCAACTCCTGTGCTCAGATCCTGTTATGCTATAGGGGAGGGGCACTTGGCTACCAGTCTCAGGGTATGGCTCAGGGGACCCTCCAGTTAGTCTGCTCCCTCCCCAGCCTGGTGGGAATGATGTGAAGGCCACTTTGCAAAGCTGAGTCCTGTGCTGACCTGGTGCCATGCACCCAAGAGCACAAGATGGCTTTAGCTATAGAAACCAGGGATTGGCTGCTGCCTAATGGCAGTGTTCCTGGTCCATCCAGGCAGAAACCTATGGCAGGAGAGGGGGTCCTCTCAAAACTCGGTCATAGTGCCTGCAGGGTGAGTGAGGCTCCTCAACGCTCTATCCTCCTAGTCTTCCCCGCATGTAGACAGATCATATTGATCTTGTTCATTGTATCGCCCTGTCACCTTCTTTTTCACACTGAGTGTCCTGGGTTGCCTCTCTGTGATTTCAGAGTGTTCCTTTCAAGAAGAAATATCTGTAGGTAGGCATCTTCCTGCAAATTACATTTTTCCTTGAGAGCGGCACCCTTGCAGGCTGCTCTAATTTGCCGTATTTTCTCTCCCCATCTTGCAATTTTAAGTATGATTTAACAGTGTGTTGTTTGTCTTTTTGTTACACAGAAGTTAGTCCATTTTATTCAGCCAAATTTCATGTTTGTTTTCTTTTTTAATTTCTGGGTTTCTGATACATTTCAACGGATTTCTAAAACCAAGTTTTTAAAATACTAATATATTTTATTATAATAATTTTATAGTTGTACTTTTAAAAAATGAAATCATCTACATGTTTGAAATTTATATAAATGCAAAGGGTGAGATTGAGAGCAAGCTGTTTTTTCCCAGGATAAGAGCCAGCTGTATAAACAAAATTTACTGAAAAACAAAAAACTCCACTCCCTTAAAATGTACCTTGTACCATTCACTAAATTTCTAGAGAAACTCAAATGTATTTTGATACTTTATCATCCCTTATGTTGCACTAAGATCGCCTCTAAGACCAAGACTCATCTTAGCACAGTAGAATTTCAGGAGGTTTTTGAAAACTTATATGATGTTCCTTATTTTATTTTTAATAAGAAGCCTCTATCATTTTTTGAAAAACAGTACATTTCTTTAGATAAGTAAATAATTTAAAAATTAATAAATGAATTTTTAAGTAAATAATTATTACTACTCAGTCAAGTTTTACTGAACAGCTTATGAACCTTATTCTCCCAGTGGGGAAGCCTTCAACCCAGTGTGATATTCACTCCTTCACATATAGGGCTACCACTAGTACTGTAGTACATCATTTTAAAAGGTTAATGCCCCTCCTTAATCATCTAGCTCATTCCCAGGAAGTAAGTACACTGACATAGAGAGCCTATTTACACTAACAAATTAGCAAGCTTTGTTGTTCATAATAAGTAAAACTGACTTGCATTATTCTCTCTTCCTGGACAACTTCATCAATGTTTTTGAATTATAAGTTCCAACAAATGCAACGACAGTCTCCAATCGGATTCCTGAATATGAATACTGAGCCATTAATCATGCTGATATGTACAACTGACAAAGGAAATCTGTGAGGCACACATGACTGATGGGTATGGGGCTGGGATGACCTTGAACAACTCCACCAGAAGGATGGAAATCAAGACTCTACAGAGCAAATGATGGCCATTTGTAAAAAGCACACATGCAAAAATAAACAAAAATAGAACTAACATACTACTTAAAGGTAGAAAGAATTGCAGTCCATAGGTTGGTATTTGTAAATATGGCCTTTTTCTTATCCCTATAAAGCGCTTACTACAAAATCCAAAGATAAATAAATTCTCACTTGCTGCAGTTTAATGTAATGGAAATACACAAGCCTTTCTTAAGAGAAAAAACAACACATGAATACCTGTTAGTGGTGGGAAGCTGAATAGGTTTGAGAAACTATTAGCTTCTTCTTGAATTGCATGGTATTACAAATGATTTGGGGTAGTCACATATTGACTTTTCAAGTTTGTTCTTGTGGTTCAGAAAAAAGTATGCAGCCAGAATTTGGAATGTTGTTTTATACACCATTGTGCATCTCTCAGTGTTTAACACGGTGCCTTGCATATAGTGGACGGTAAGTAAATGATGATCATGATTTTTTTCCTTCTCAAGCATCTATCTTAAACCTTGTGTGTTGATATTATTGTAAACAGAGCTCAAGAAACCCAACAAAATTATGTGTTGCCCTTAGCATTAGTATAAACCTTAACTTATTCAAGATTGTTTCAGACGCGTTTTCACATTTATTGTTGGGGAGTATTGCCAAAATCCAAAGAGAAAGCACAATGTGGAGCACAGTATTTCAGAGCCTCCATATTTGCTTATTATAAAAATTGGCAAATTCCTTAATTAAAAACTCTGCCACTCTAAGTCATAAAAATTAAGTAATTCCTAGTGCACATCCATAAAAAGAGATCCACAGGTCATAGAGAAAACTAGATCTTAAGTCTGTGAAACTGCACAGATCCAAATGTATATTTAATGTATTTTAAATATTCATTTAATAAGAATGGTCTACACATGATATTTTATCATTTTAAAATTATATTTACATATATTTACCTCCTCAGAATGTTATTTCTAAGAAAATAAGGACTTCTTGTGAAGGCCCACAATGGAATGAATGGATAAAAACAGCCTCGTGATAAGGAGGCATAGAAACAGACTTTCTGGGTTCAAATCCTGGTTGTGTTAATTACTCACTAAGTGACATCAGGCAATTCTTCTTATTTTTCTCTATTTTCACATTTCCTCATGTGCAAAATGAAGTGAAACATAGTATCTACCTCAGAAGATAGTTGTGAAGATTCTAGGAGTTAAGCTTCATAAATTTGCTCAAACAATACCAGACTCATCAGGAACAATCAAAAATATTAACTACAATTATTAGTTGCTCTTAGAAATGCAATATAAAATGCAGAGTAAATAAGTTTAAGAGTAAAGAAAATTAAGACTAAGGCCAGAGAGCCAATACTTGCAGGAGCCAACCTAGTTTCTGATTGTGAGATTCTTGGCCAAAGGTAAGATTCTTAGCCATCCTCTGTGTCTATCAGAGCTAAGCTGGTGCTCCATGAGGCTCGAAGTGACATCAGGACTTTGCTTCTCAAGCCCCACCTTAAAGACTCTGCCTCCTTTAGCCCCTGATGCTCTAAGTGCCTGTGCTCAGTGCTATATGAAGTGGCCCCATCTCAACCCTGTCTGGTGAGACCAAAGAGCAGGCAGCTGACACATGAGCAGCAACCCACAGGCCAGCCGGAAGCTGACTGGAGCAGTCTCTCTTTACAAATATGAAATGGATCCATTAAAATTTTCTCTTAGAAATTTGGAATTACAAATCTGGTGCAGTTGGACATTCATTCACTTATTTATGAAATATACATTCGACCAATATTTATTGAATACTTAGGTATGAGGCATTATTCTAAGCAAGGGAGATAAAGCATTAAAACAACAACCACCAAGTTCCTGACCTCATTTACCTGATCTTTGTTAGGTTAGATAGACCAAAATAAATATATGTGAGATAGTGATAGGTGGTATTAAGAAAATGAAATATACAGGGGGGGGAAAGAGTACCAGAAGTCATAATGTTAGGTGGGATGGTCAGACAAGGCCTCTTTAAAAGGTTGAGGTTTGAGCTGAGATTTAAATGTAGTGAAGGAGCAAGCCATGCAGGGAGTTGGGAGAAGAGCATCTGAAGAAGGAAGGGCAAATACAAAGGCCCTAAGGTGGCAATGAGCTTGATGTATCTTCAGGACAGTAGGGAGGTCAGGTGGCTTTCTATAGCAGCTGAGAGGAAAGGTCATAAGATAGGTTCAAGTTCAGAGTGGCCACTGGGGCCACGTGTGGGAGGACCTCACTAGGACACCACAGCATGAAGGAGAGGCATGGGGCAGACTTGCAGAGAGAATGAGAGGTGAGAAATGCCACAGGTAGAAGACTGCATGGCCTTTGAATGGGAGGTGAGTTTGGCTGTCTCTAAAAATGCTCCTTGGCCTTTCTAATATGTCTATTCTAAAAACAAATACTCTTTTGCTAGAGGTATCCTTTTGGGTGTCTACCTCTGCCTCCTAAATGTCCTAATTAGATCAACATGTAAGATCTCATTTGATTCTTACCTAACGAGTGAGCAAGATTAGTTGTTATTACCCTATTTTGCAGGTGAGGAAATTGAGATACTAATAAATTCAATAACTTAGCCCAGCTTTCAAAGCAACTTGATAACAGGAAGTAAGCTAGACCCTATGCCTACTGATTCCACATGTCTATATATTGGGCAAATTAAATTTATGATCTTCTTTCATCTTAAGTACAGAGTAAGACTTTATAGAACTAAATTACCGTTACCCCTAAATATCCATCTGTAAACTGAAAGGGATCTGATTACAGAAGGGAAGAAGAAGCAGTTAGAGGATTAAAGAGTAGCATGAAAAAAAATCACCCCTTTGAATAATGAAATAGCATTCTTTCTAAATACTACACTTTACTAATAAGTTTGTTTAAGCTAGTCACAAATATGTGTTTCTTTCATCCCATTGCTTTGAATTTTGCCTGTATTTCTCTACCTTTATTCCCACCAGGTCCCAGATATCACCAATTTTCACGTTTAAATTATCTGTCACCCATATTCTAGCTGCCCTATGATTCATACACTGTGCAATACACATCCATAGTACACGACCAACTAATGCAGGGTAGTTAAAGCTACGGATCATGTAATCCATTTGTCAATGTGATATACACCATAAAAAGGTAACTGCAGTGAAAAGGGGGTTGATTTAAGAGGCTCCCTGGGCAACGACAGTCACAATTTCCAAACGTGCCAAAAATTCATTAGGGCTCTAAGTCAGATTGCTGTAATCTCAGCAGCAATGGATTAATAAATACAGTGGTGCACTGTTCGGAGGCCGCAATGACACATGTGGATATTGTGTATAGGCAGTGCCTTCTCATGATCGTATTCTTCTCTTGAAGAATTATCTGTACTTCCTGATTCCTCTTAATGTTACTTGAAGGACTTTGCAAACAAGCTGCCTAGAGTAGAAAATGTTGACATAAATCACAGGGGCCAGCATGTGCAGTCCAAGCTTGGTGAGTTCTCCAAAGACAGTTGATGCAGAAGACACACAGGAAAATGTCAGTACCTCTATTTATGTCCTAAAGCTCACTAATTTCATGCTAATTTCATTTCTGTACTGTGATTCCTTTCCTGCATGTGTTGATGCATGGGTTTCATGAGTTAATTCTCTGGGTTTCAATGCAGCCAGACCGGACATAAATCCCAGGGTTTTATAAAAGAGACAGTTGTTTCATGCTACTTATTATCAGCACAGGCACATTGCAGCCTTAGCTTATTTATCAAGATGTTGCTGCCATTCTGCACGTTTTCCAAGAGGCTTCATCTACTCTACAATAGCTTTTAATGGGAGGTACATTACAGTCCTTGTGGTTTGTTTATTATTATTTTTATTAGGTTTTTTTTTTTCTGCAGGGCTGATTGAGAAAAGTGTTTGGACTTCTTTCTCATATATGAAAGTTACACAGAAAATTGGCCAAGGAAATTAGCCAGAGCTTACTGCTCCAGGAAAAGCCTCCTGGGATGGATTTGTTTGGGCAACTCATGGATTTCCTGTCCATGCTCCAGGAATAGTGGAGCAAAAACTAGCTCCTTGGCTTGGCTACTTCCTTGTGTTTCTTTTTTGCCTTTCTAATTTATAGATTTCTGGCTTGAAATAGAGTTAATCATGGAGGAAGATTCTTTAGCCAAATAAAATAGACCATAGAGAGTTTTAAAGACTCCACATCAATAATAATTAATATTCATTTAGGGCTTATGACACATAGGGCTCTGTATTAACTGTTTGTACATATTATGTAATCTAATCCTCATAACAAATTTATGAGTAAGTTGGCTACTATTTTTATTCCAATTTCACGAAGAAGGAAACTGAGGTTTAAATTGCTTAGATAATGTCCCCCATGTTCTCATATCTGGTGGAGTCAGAATTCCAACCCACACAAATGAACCCCAGAGACCATGTTCATGACCACTACATCTTGTTGCCTTGCATGTTGACCCTCATTGACTCTCTGTCCCTTTCTCTCCTCTTCAATCTTCATATGGGAATTATCTCCCTGCTTCCAAATTTTCATTCTATTTCTCAGGGACTGATCTCACTGGTGACTTTGGAACTTGTTTGACTCAATCAACTTTGACCCAACAATGTATTACTTTCCAAAGGCAGCTCCTGTGGGACTGTGGTCTGGGGAGGACAGTCCCAGTAGATTTATCTATTATTTTGGCCTTGTGTAAACATATCCTCAGTTATTGAGTATCCATAACAAGAGACTTTTTAGTGGCAAATGATAAGGCCTGTGTAGCTCCAGCTGGACAGAGAGTTGTAAGGTGAGGTGGCAGAGACTGCTGCTGCTTCCTGCTAGCCATTATCCCCTCCTTCTATGATAATAAAATGCCTAATTTTTAAGTAGGTACATGGCTGTCCAGAGAAAGACTACATTTCTCATACTCCCTTGGAGTTCAATATGGCCATATGACTAAGTTCTAGGATGTGAGAAGAAGTAACACACCTTATGGAACATGCTGATGAAGGAAGAGATAGATTCTCCTCTTCCAAATTTCCTCTTTGTGGATGGCTGGAATGTGGACGTGGTCGGGGGCTGTCTCAGACCATGCAGACAAGGGCAGCAAGACCTGGGAAACACTGAGAAGCAAGGTAGAAGAAGCCACACCCTTGGACCTGAAGGAGCAGAGTTGCGACAGTAGGCATGAACTTTCTGCCCTATGATTGTCATTTGAGAGAGAAATGACATTCTTTCTACCTTATATGCACAATGTGAACTTTTTGGAGTAACAGCAGCTGAACCATGCCCTGACTACCATAGGTAGGTTAATCTGACCTAAGTCTTTCTCATTGTTTTCAGGATTTATTTTCTAATTTGTAAAGGAAGCCAAAAGGAATATTGTGAACACGGTAAGAAAAAAACTTTGGAAAACACAACATAGGTTGTATTGAAAGTAAGAAAGTCGTGATTATTTTTTGAGGATTTTTTTTCCAAATAGGGCCAAAATATCAAGATCGGCAGTATACCCATTTTACCAAATAACCTGTATCTTAGATGTTTAATCTGCATGATGTTAAATACCCAGCAGATGACTTAGTCATTTGATCATGATATTTCGTTCAATTTCAATAAAATATAGAGGCATGAACATTGACATATTCTATAGGTGGTACCCATGCACTGCTTTTAAAATTTCAGTGAGATGATGAATCACTGGGAAGGCTTTTTAGATATACAAATTTCTTGGTTGCATTCCAAATCTGAACCATGCGTGCAGCCCAGGAATCTGTCTCCATTGATCAGATGAGTCTCCAGCTCACTAGAGCCTCCAAACCTATAATATATTGAAGCTTGTAAGGATTATTGCAATAACAGTAAATAGGAATAATTATGGAAACATTAAATTCTTTACTGACCTATCTGCATCAGTATTTCTCTAAATGCTACAAATAACAACAACAATAATGATAATGTTATCTACAATGAATTGAATATTTACAGGCACTATACAGGATTCTTGATACATTATTTTATTTAATTTTCACAATAAAAGGTCAGTCTTTATTAATTATTCTCATTTTTCAGATGAAGACTTTGCAGTTTGATAGGTTTACATAAACTTGCACACAATCTAAACTAAGAAGTGGTAGAGCTGTGTCTCTTCTGGATTTGTCTCCCTCCAAAATCCAAATGTTTAACTCTTAGACATAAAGGTCTCATTGATTCTTAGAACCATCATCATTTAGAGATAAAAATCATGGCTCAAAGGTTATTCAAGTAAGGACAGTAGTGAGTGTATAGGTGTTCATTATTTCTATACCTGCCATTTGCGAGATATCATATAGAACCTATTAAAAGACATGAATTCAGGGATTAGAAGAAATGGAAAAGTATAAAATCACATTTTCTGAGGTGAAACACCAAGCTTTGTATAAACCATCCCAGCTTTTTGTCACACACACACACACACACACACACATGCACACACACACAGTTTATAAGTGTAAAAATGCTCTCAATGGGCTTCCAAGCTCATGACTGCTCTATTTTCAGAATTTGAAATTCACAATGACTTAACTTGAAATCTTTTTGTTGTTTCATTTTTGTAGCTTAATTTTATTGAATTTTTTATTGCATTTGGCTCAACTGTGGTTAGCATTTTTCAATTTTGTCAGTTTTTGTCAATGAGTGGTTGTGTGTATGTCTGTGTCTGTCTATATGTCTGGATGGGTATGACACACACGCATATACATCATTTATATATGCACTTCCACATTTATATCACAGCTGTTGATCTTCATAGTGAGAGGAAGCATGATGTGGATTACAAATTCATCTTAATTTAACACAAATGTTTGTGGAGTTTCTTAATTTAAAATAATACTTACATAAGTAAGACACCAGGCTATATCAAATTTTAACAGAGTTACAGGATGTTATATTTAACTCAAAGACATCAATATATCTCACGCTTCTTTTTATAATAGAAATTTTTAACCAATAGTATTACTACTCAGTAGAGGAAAAAAAAAGTCTTCATTTTCAATAAAAATAAAAATCCTAGAATTAAATAGATTAATATCTAATTTCATCCCTTCATTTATATTATGTGCAAAATTATCTTAAATATTTGTTATGGATGAAGTGGCTTTCTACCAAATTGGGCCTTTTCATAGTAGAGAATGTTAACATAAATTGTAGCATAAATCATTGCCTCATGGAATACCAGAAGGCACATATAAAAACCCATATCTTTACTGCACATATTTCCCATTAACCATAATCTATTAGTAATTGAAGTTCATTACAATTCTTGTAGACTTTATTGCTATCATGCTGCATGACACACCGAACCTGGCTTGCATAACAAGAAGTCCTTGCTGGGAAATATCCTATTAACAATGACAGTGCATTTGTCATTGTGATAATAAACCCAAGAGCTGCCTGTAGACTGTAAATTATCAAGGCGCCATTTGTGCTGTCCCGGCTTGAAGGTTTGTCAGGGCTTCCATTTTAAATCCTCGATTTTCAGTGAGTTGTAACTCAACTATCAGAATCTGCAGTGAGCTGCAACTTTGCATCCAAGGACTCAGCTCAAGACTTTTTTTGAAACAATTCTTAAGTATGATTTACATTTTCTGATCAGAAAGAACTGAGGTCTGCTGGCTTGAGCACAATCGTATGGAAGAGATCTGTAAAACATTATCATTTCCCACCAAGAAAAATATGCTTAGATCTGGCCCAGAATTCCTATGGATATTTACAATCAGAGTTTATAACAGCCTTAAAGGACATTATTTATGTTTTAGAAGAGGAACAACTAAACACAAATGTCAGGCATTCAAGGCAATTACACACACCAGGTGGTTTTCCCTTTTGTGCAGGAAGGAGCCTCCACTTCAATCCCTTCAATCAATAATTTGAAAAATAGAAGAATTTACATGGAGCAGTGAGAAAACCTTTCTGTGAAGGGAGAGGAGCATTTGAGAAGCAGACATAAATTTGAAACAGAAATAGTCATGACTGTGTAAACAGATAGAGCTTTGGCTTGGAGGAGAGCTTTGCCAGTCTGTGACATTTCTCAGCCAAAGAGCTGGAGAGCCAGCGGGACCTGCGAGCACTTTCTGCATTACGTGACGATCTGGTTCCACAACCTGCAGTCTTTCTTTCTGACCTCAAACTGAGGTTGTAGATAATTATAGTTACCAAAAAAATCTCCACAATTTTCAGATTAAGGGCATGCACTTCTATGGATGTACTGACAGCAACCAAAATGGTCAAGTCTCAAGTCTCTGTAGAGGGCGATTGATAGGGGCTAACCTTGTTTGGACACCTGTTGCATGCAAGACTGGATGCTGGATACAGTGGGAAAGGTAAAATTGAAGGAGAAGACTGGTTCTAACTCTCAGACTCCTAAGCAAAACTGACAAGTAAGAAAACAAATATAGTATACGACAAGAGTGAGACATAAATGCAAAATTGAGCTGTAGAAACTACTTGGGGAAATGTAAAGCAATTAATTCTTACTAGAAAATTAAAGAAACAGATTTCATGGATAAGATACATTTGAGCAGGATCTTCAAGAATTCTTTTAGAGACCTCCATCACCCCCACCCCACAATGCAATGCCTTTTCCTGGGATGCATCACAACACCAGAAGAATAATAGATTCCTTCTACAGGAATGACAATTAGCTAGGGGTGGGGTAAACTAATTTATACTTGCCCAACTTCTAACAGTAACAAATACAAAATCATAGTCAGAAAGTACCAATTGCTTACAGAGATTGGGAGTTACCAAAGCATGGCCAGAAAAAATAAATCTACTTTTATTTCATGGAAATTCTAATCTTTGAGTCTTTCAAGCCTACTTCCAAGGACACTGAGCCTACAGTTTTATCCAGTCATTAAGTGAGAAAAAACAGAACAAATTGTGCACTTTTATTGAATTCATTCCTAAATGTGTTTAAAGAAAAATCTAATGTTCAGGCACAATCAAAGTATTTCTTTGCATAGCAAATTTAGTGGGAGGGACTATAAGCAAAATCCTAAATCTGTGTCCTAGATACTACACTAAATGATATAATATGTATTTCATTACATTCCTGTAAATCATGAAGTAAGTGTTAAATGTTTTCATTTTACAGAAGAAAGAACTGATACTGGGGCAAGTTGTGGAATCTGAGACAAGTTAAGATTTATCTAATTTTAAACAGTTATTCTGTGGCACCACAGCAATTCAGACTTGGGCCTACTGACTGCACAGGCTACACCATGATCTCCAGCCTCCATACACCCCTACTGTTGTCTTTTAGTTAATCTCAAGTAATAAACTAAAGCATTGAGAGAGACAGTTTCTCCACTCCAACACTTAGTTAATATTGCCGATTAACTACACATCAAATGTTTTTCTTTCTTTTTTCTTTTTTTAGCCCAAATAATTTCACTGATGCTCTTCAGATATATACCACTCTGCTTTAATTTTATCCTCAAGAGCTATTTCAATATACAGTGACTTCCTGCTTAAATAAAAGCAGTAAAAAAAGTAAAACGCTATTTTCTCCAAAAGATATTGGTTCTACCAAAATTATATAATATTCTTTTTGACTTAGTTGGAATCAAATCCATAAATTCAAGATCCACTTTTTATTTGATAATAGTTCTGGTTTTTAGAACATGAAAATAAAGTTTGCTTACACCTAGATAAAAGTTCTGCCATCTTAACTTCAAATTCTACAATGTACTTGGACTCAATTCTTCCCCTGTTAGCATTTCTGCCATTTGTGATGGATACCTGTTCCTTCTCTTGCTTTCTTTTCAAACTCCTTCCTAGGGCTCTGATAAATCACAATTTTTTCTCATCAAGTTTTATCTCCTTTCATAGTGGTAAATATGACTTGCAGAGTACACAGAACACTGAAGTATTCTCAACAAATGGAGTAAGGTCATTTTGATGCCAAATGTTTGCCCAGTCAATAGTTTGCCATTTGGAACCAACTTGAAAGCTGGCAAAAGCATACTGAGCCATCTGCTCATTCTCTCGTTCTCATTTTCAAGAATTTAAAATAATTATTTCTATTCATATAGCTCCTTTCTTTCAAAGCATTTACCAATTGCTGTGCATATTATTTCATTTATCAACTTAAGCTTTTCACTAAAATAAAAATAGGTAATTCAGGAGAAAGTAAAAACCTGCCATGAGTCTAATCCAATGATATCACCAAAATTTTTTTCTCATGGGGAACCAAAGAACAATGTCATTGGATGTCTTACCTCAGGGATAAAGCAAATGACTTCAATAGGCGATGTTTTGCTCTCTTGCCTTGGTCAGGTTCTTATATCTCTATGAGCAAAAGATGGTTCAAACTCAGAACAGGGAGGAGGCTGATTGAAAAGCAGAAATGTTAGATGTAAGTGAGAACTACTGCTTGCTCTTAGAGGTTAGGGGAGGACATATGCCCAACTCTATGCCAAATATGTAAGATAACACACAAAAAAATCCATGTTAAATTTGGAGATCTGATAGTACAGTGTATCTGGGTCTTCAGTCCTGGGTGAAGCACAGGGAGACAGTGAACCTTATGAAGAAATCTTTCTGTAATCATGGGCAACTACTTCAGCGTAAAACTGTCACTTCTAATGTAGCATGGCCAAGCCTGTAAGGGAGGATGAGGGGGGAAACAGAGGACACCACATTCCAAGGTATGTGCTCCTGTAGTCTTAAGAGTGGCTGAACAAGCATCCCAAAGATTCCTCTCCACCATACACAATGCCACCCAACTGAGTGTTGTGTAAGGGCCAGGAGATGGCCACTTGTCCTCAATGGGTGTCACGTTTATCATGAGGAGAGGGCTACCAGGGTAGAGAGGCTGGAAGTTGGTGAGAGCACACTGGGTGCCAGAGGCTACATGTACCACTGACACAGACCATGGCACTGTTTTCATGTCACTGTTGCTACAAGACCATACATGAGCACTAGCTCTCCCTCAATTATGAAGCTGAACCTCCCCATAACCCGACTGCATAGTGTTGACACTAGAGTAAAGGACGGAGACAGAAAATATTTCTAAATTTGAGTTTTTACTACAAATGCCTGAATAATCTCTTATTTGTCTGAATTTATCTGAAAGTGACTGGATTATATTTTCTGCCTTTAGGTGGAAATGAGGTTGAATGCAAAAGAAAATAAGTCCAATTTGCAAAGAAATAAAATTTTGCTTTTTGTGACTTTTATTTGTGACTTTTAAAATATGTATTTATTACTTATGTAAAGACTTGAATTCTACATAAATCCATTTCTTCCTTCCCACTCCCCCATGCTTGAAATCTATACTACCAATACCAAAGTATGACATCTTGTCCTTGGCATGACAGTAGAAGAAGCATTTCCCATAACAATAACATAGGCTCAATTTCAGATCTGGTATTTTACATTCTCCTAACCCCTTCTTCCCACTTTCAAGAAAATTTCTCTTAATATGTAGAGATCTCACCATCCTAAGCCTTTCAACCAATTTCCATATATTTTCTCTTAGGCATTGTGTATCACAGCCCAGTAAAGATTATCTCTTAAACACAACCCAGTATGTATATATCCATACCAGTGCACCAGGCCCCCTGAAAAGAAACCAGTCTCTCCATAATTCCACAATTACAAAGTAGTTAAAGAAAATTAAAGTTTCAACCAAGGAAATCCATGCAAGTTATCCCAAATTCTCTATACTGCAAACTACAAGAAGTTTTTTTTTCCTGAAAATATCTACTAACTATCTCCAATTCCTAAAACTCTTCCATTGTGACTTCTAAAACTCCTGGTCCATTATAATTAAAAACATCTATATTCTCAATCCCTTATGTTCCAGAGCCTCGTTCTCTCTTGAGGATTCCACTTCCCCCACAGCCCTTCCCAATGATAGTTCTTAGCGCTCTGCTTTCTCATCCCCTGGGTTTGCAGGAGGGTGGGGTTCTCTTATCTCCTCATTGTCACTTCCTTCCTATTTTCTCTTCTTTCTCCATGAAAACACTCAGCATTGAATCTCAGATCATCAGGCTATTCCATACGCCCTTCCTCCGTGTTTCAGTAATCACCTTGTATTTGGACCACTTTCTCTTCATTTTGGAGTATTTTAAGTCCTGACCCACTATCACTTTTTTAAATATCACTCCTGCTTTTTGGTGATTTCAATATATTTCCAATCTAATATGATCTGGCTCTAAGTCACTGACCTCCTCTCTTTTACATCCCTCTCATTTGTTTTCCTCAGCCACGTGCTCCCTTTTGCTCCCCCTCTTACCTGAACTACGTACCATCTGTAGTTTCTATTTCCAGCACCACACTTTGCTGTGTTTCTAGCCCACTCCTTCCAGCACATCCTCTCCAATCTCCCTTTGACTCCATCATAACCTACAATTTATCAAAACATCAATGTTTCACTTTTCCTGACCTGTCTTAGATTCAATTCCCTTCTTATCCAGCTTAAATTCTGGTGACTAGTAATTATAATCCCTCCTTTGCATATATCCATGACTTCTTTGCCACTCCCTAGTTTCATCACAGGCAAAAACACGACTCTAGTTAAATCCAACTCTTTGTCTACTCCATGCCTGCAGCTGTGCAACTGAACATGACTGAAGAAAAGCATAAAACCATGATGAATGGCCTCACTTTAAATTCATGACCACTAATCTCACGTGGGCTCTTAATTTTAACTGGAAATTATATTTCCGTGACCATTTCTCTCCAAATCTACCAGTGGAGTATTTTACACTTTTAGGTTTTTCCTTAAACCTTCAATACATCCTCTCTGATCCTTATTCTCTTTCTCTGCTTCATATTTTACTCAGAAAATAAAAGCAACCAGAAAGGAACTTCTGCAAACTCCTAATACACCTATTCACCTACCCACACCTGTACCTGTGCACTCTGCCTTCCCTCCTGGTACCAGGGATGTGCTGTCTCTGCTTCCAGCTGATGCCAGCACCTCTGCTTGAGCACTGAGCACCAACAACTTTGGCCTTCCCAAAGACATCATGGCAGCAGTTATTGCCTCTCCTTCCTGAACCATGGTTTTCTTTCATCTATTGGATCTTTCTCACCAACATAATAAATTGTTTCTTCCATTCTCCTACCTTAAAAAAATTCTTAATTCTGCTTCATTCTCAAGCTGCCATGTATTTCTGTCTTGCCCTTTACAGAAACTCTCGTGGAAAGTGTTTCATATACTCACTGGCACTCATTTCCTGCTTTCGTTGTCCCTTGAACCCACTGCATATTATCTCCACATGACTCCATTGATGCTGTCCTTCTCAGCATCGCCAATGACCTCAGATTCAATGGCAAGCCCTCGGTGCTCACCTGATTAGCAGTATTTGACACATTCTGTCTTGAAATAAATTCTTCACTGGATTTTCAGGACACTACATGCCCCATGTTTAGCTTCACACCTCATTTGCCACCAGTTCTAAGTCTCCTTTACATGTTTCTCCTCACATCCATGACCGCCTAAAGTGGGAGTGCCAAGGACTTCATTTTTGGCCTTTTATTTTCCTATCTATGCTCACTCTCACTCCCTCAAGGCCTTAAATACTACTTAAGTACTCTCGATGTATTGACAACTCCAAGATCTCTCTCTCTGTGTCTGAATTCTGGATTCATAGAAGCAACTGCCTACATTGCATCCCTTGTTAATGTCTAATAGGCTTATCAAGTTTAATATATCTAAATATTAAGCTCCTAATCTTTCTGGTTCCAACTCCAAATAAATCTCCTCCATCTCATCTTTGCCCCATTTCAATTAATAATAATGCCATCTGTCCAGAGGCTCTGGCCAGAAACCCTGAATTCCTCCTGAAGTCCTATTTCTCACATCCCTCCCCAAAATGATCCTGAGCCCTTTCCATCTCTGTCTGAATGCTCTTTCCCCAGAAGACCCATGGCTCTCTCCTTCACCTCCTTTGGATTTTTACTTAAGTGCCAGGCCAAATGAGGTCTCCCTTGACCTTCCTATTTATTAATAAAATTCCCAACCCTTACTATATACTTCCCTGCATTATTTTTCTCTCTCGCCTATAACACCATTTTAACATATATGCTACTTATTTATTTTGTTTACTGTCTGTTTGTCTCCCCCATCTCTCTATCCCCATATCCTTCTCCTTGAAAATAGTGTATTCTTTTTACTTGCTCACTGCTTTATCCTCAATATCTAAAATAACACAACACACAGTGGGCATTCATGAATTGTTATAGAATGTGTCCAAAATGCCCCTTTCAAGTTGTTTATTTTGAAGTTTGCATCCCTACCCCCCATCCTGAGTACCACAAGTTCTCCTGTCTGCTCCCTGAGGGTCAGAGGACCTTTCCTTCCCTGCTGAGCAGGAAGCAATTCTCAGAGGAGGAACCCAGGCTGTAGTCTTGCACTAAGAAAGCCTGTGGTTTGGATGTGTTAATGTCCTGGGTGTGATGGCTCCTCAGCTTTCAGCTAGTGAGTACTAACCTCATTCCTTCCTGTAATGCAGCATTTTAGGAGGCAACAGCATCATTTGCACAGCATACTCCTTCCTCACAGCATACTTGCTCTTCTGCATAGCATAGCCTTGAGTTGCTGCTCATCGTTGCCCCACCACCCCTTCTCTACAGTCAGTCTCCCTCAGTCAGGACCCAACTAGAAAAACAGAAACCACTCTGAGTATTTAAAAACAAACACAAGAAATTTGTTCCAAAGTTATACAGAATGCAGGAAAGATGCTGAGAAACTAACCTGTACAGAGGGAGGCAGCCCAGAGATGAGCTACAGTAGGAAGCTCCTATCACCCCAAGGCTGGTAGAACAGAGAGGAGCCCTGGGGTGGCAGTCACCTGGTGAAAGACGGAGCCAAGGTGGATCATGGATGGCAGTGTCATAGAGACACAGAGGAGAAATAGCTGTTGTTGGGAATCCCACCCTAGGCATAGAAGTAGAAGTTTCTCCCTTCTTCCCACAGACCCCCAGTCTTCCATCAGCTCCTTCCTTGGCCAAACCCAACCACAAGCATGTGCCTGTGGACATAGCCCAGGACCCTGGAAAATGCAGCCAACAGGGGTCAGCCAGCCTTCTCCCTGCACTGCCTCCCCACCCTTTGCGGTACAGAGCAGAGAGACAGATCTGAGGGCAAAAAGACACATAAGATGGGATTTTGGTCACTTCCAGCAGTCAGAAGTTAATTGCCCCAGAAGATCTGAGAATGCCTAAAGGAATCTTCAGGGCATGAAGTATAGCCAAGCTTACTCTTAACAGCTTGGGGTGAGTGGTGAGGTTTTGTGGAGGGCATGCTGCTAGGAACTTAGGAAGGTGAGCAGGAGGAGTGAGGGGAGGGCCACAGGCTTTGAGGCTGCTTCAGTTCCCATAGGGGAGGAGAGGTCTGGCCTGGGGGATGGGCACCAGCACTCGGTTTCCCACCTCCTTCCAGGTTTTCCAGTGTTCACAGCTTATGGCAAACTCCCTGTTCCTGGGCTCTGATTTTCAAGAATCCAGAAATCCTCAAAAGTATTGTTCTAAAAGATCATATTGTAAAAGCTAAAAATAATTATGGTAGGTCCCGAATAGAGAAGCACATATGCGACCCTCTCTTTTACAAGAAGTTAAATGACAGAAAGGAACTGCAAACTGAGCAGAACCACCTGATTTTCCAGAGGGAATTGTTCACGTTTTTTAAAAATTTGTCTGCAAAAACAGCATTTTTTTCTAGGCCATCCCTCCTAATAGAATATTTCACAACTCTTCTCCATTTAGTTAAATCTCAGTGTCGACAGTTGGACAGGGTCAGGATGTGAGCTAAGGGGAATCGTAAAGAAGCCAACTGTGCCCTCCTCGTCTAGCGCAGTTTTTTCAGGGGAGGAAAAAAGCTTTAAAGAGTGTAAGTCAAAGAAATTAAAAGTGTAGATATTTCACTGGATTGGAATTTTAATATCTGAGAGCAACTGAAGCAGCTATGGGATTATCCAGTGTGGAGGTTAATGAGTCCAGAGATCAAGGTTAATAGAAAATTGTTTTCTGCTTTCATAACAACCAAATCCTGCTCATTGGATAGTCAGGTTTTCAGAGAACAAATAACCTTGCAGGTTGTGATTAATGCTGTGAATGAGCTAAGGTCAAGAGAGGCCTCTCTCAGACAAGTGTCCTTGAACCTGAGACCTGTGTAAGGACCAAGGCCCGTGGCCCCCTAAAGGTTCAATGAAAAATCACTGATGTGAGGCAGATTGATTAATAGGAGAAAAAGCATGCACATTCATTTAATGCATATACATAGGAGCTTTCAGAATGCAGACCCAAAAATACAGGGGAAAATGTTCTTTTTTATGCTTAGGTTCAACAAAGTATAGACAGTCATGTAGAAATATGACTGGACAACTAGGTATGATATAATGTTAACAGACTGAGTGGAGAAACCCAGCAAGGTCTGTCTGTCTAGATTCTCCTCGGCCTTTCTGAACAGCATTCCTTGCTTCTGGGTGTGGGGCAGGGCCCTCTCTGAAATGGGGGTCTTATGACCTACAGTCAAACAAGGTAGGTCAGATAATTTCTTTGTGGCCAGCTTTTATGCAGAACAATTTTAAGTTTTATGACTGGCTCTTAGGAAAAGGGGTTCTGTTTTTTATGACTTGCCTTGGGGAAGAGGAATTCTAGTTTCTGTGGTTAGCCTTGGGGGAGAATGGGACTGAGAGGCAGGAGGACAGGAGTAGGTCAGAGAAAAACTTTTGCTTCTAAGGCCTTCATTTTGGGGTACTGTTTTCTAAGCCCCAACACCTGAGTGTTGAGAGCAAGCCAAACAAACAGAGTTCTAGCAAGAGCATTCTCACTGGTGGAAACAGCAGGAGTGAAGGCCACACAGGGGATGTTGTTAATGGTCTAGGAATGGACCAAAGGACAGCATCAGAAGCACAGTGCAGCAGAAGGAGAGAGCCTAGGATGGGGTCAGCATTGGAGGCAGAAGCCTGATTCTGCAGCACCTTTTAGATCTTGGCCTTGAGTTTGAAATTCATTATAAAGGCAATAAGAAACCATTAAAAGATCCGAAGTCAATCAGATTTGTGTTTAGAAAAGTAATAAATCTGGCTTTTACAAGGACAGTGTATTGCTGGTGAGGAAGGTAGATGTGGGGCACCTTTTGGAATCATTTTGCTAGTTTACAGAAGACAGGATGGTAGCTTGGCCTAGGTTATCGAGAGTGAAGATGGTAGGTATAGGTGGATGTCAGGTAGAATTGGTAGGACTTTGACCTTGTATTGTGGGGCTAATTAAGAATCTATAGTAGATGTCATTGGTGCCCTTTCTATTGGCAGATTTGCCCATTCCCCAGCTGCCAAGAGTGTCAGATGCTAATTGCTCACAGCTGCCACCTTCTCTGGAACATTTCCCTAGTAAGACAGTAACAGTAGTGCTCAGGAAGTAGGGCCTACAATCTCCACTCCTAGGAAGCCAGAAACCCGACAGCCTCCTTGCTTAAGGTGGGACCCATTGAGTGACAGAGCTTATTTACATTCCAGAGCTCACCTGGGGACCAGGTTGAACCTAGTCTCATCTAGCTTTTTCCCCCAGGCCTCTGCTGTTCTTCTGCACTCCCCTTCTGAGAGCACTCATCAAATAAGTCACTTGAATATCACTAAATCAATATCAATATAATAAATCACTTGAGAATGTTTGTCGGAGGCTCTTCTTCTAGGAAACCCAACGTAAGAGAGAATTTAGTTTTGATCATGTTATTTATGACATGACTATGAGGCTCACAAGTGGTGATGTTAAGTAGGCTCATTGATATATGACTCAACCCCAGAGAGACGGAGCCTTTGGGCATCAGTAGCACATGAATGGTATTCATAGCCAGAGGAAGGGATGGAAACTCCAAGGAGATATGTAATTAGATAAGAATGTTTGGGACTAAGCCTTGAGATCTCTGACATCTAGAGGTAGACGTTAAAGATTCAGCAAAAGAGAGAGTATAATGTCTCAGAATCTGAAGAAATCCTATTGTTATGCTTAGATTTTGAGGTTACAATAGGGTTCTACTAAATGAAATTATATGAAGCATTAGACTCTCTAGTGACAACTGGTTATCTGCTTTAATATACAACATGGAGAAAATTCAAGAAATGTGATTTTCTGTTAAAGAATCTTTTAATCATTGATACCTGAAAACTGATCCTTTTAGAGTCTTTATAATGCAAGGTGAGATTATTTCATGTTAACTGCACAATTAACTCATGTCATCAATGAAGCTTTTTTCATTTGAATTAAGTCCCCAGTCCCTACAAAATGAGAATTTTCCTCATTTACTGAAGTCTTCCAATTACTTTCTAAGTTGAATTGGTAGTGTACTAAACTTTTATTTCCAGAGAATTGAGTTCAAGTAGAGGTCACCTATGCAAATGAGTTAAATGATCTCAAACTAGCATTTAAGGATGTCTGAAAGTTCTATCTGTATTAGTTTATTTTTAAACCAATGAAAGAGAAAAATATGAATTTTATGTATTTATTTAAGTGAGATTTGAAAATTATTTTCATCCAAATCTCCAGCACCTATCAAGGAACTTACCAGGGAGCAAAGTTCATGGCAGGCCTGAGAATCCCAAGACGAAGAGGTGACAAGTCAAAGGTGCAGGGTGGACATCAAAGATCCTCCGAGTTAGAGATACCATGGACAGTAAACCTGTAAATTATTTAAGTTTATACTGAAATATAAGGTAATGGGTTCTTATTATGAGAAAGCCCAAACCTCTCATCTCATTTAATCTTCCCAGCAATGCTTTGAGTTAGGTATTATTTTCTTTAACTTATTAATGATGCAAATGATCAAAAGAGCTAAACAACTGAGGGAATTTATCCTGTAAAAGTTGGCTTGTTGTAGTCGCAAAATATACCAGTGTAGTGGGCTAAGTGGTGGTCCTCAAAAAGATATGTCCATGCCTTAATCTCTGGAACCTGTGAATGTGCCCTTATTTGGGAAAAGGGTCTTTGAAGATGTAATTAAGTCAAGGATCTCAAGACAATATCAGCTTGGATGATCTGGATGTGCCTTAAATCCAAGGAAAAATGTTCTTATAACAGGCAAAACAGAAGAAGATAAAGAGAAGAAAGCCATGT
Source organism: Lepilemur ruficaudatus (assembly GCA_963574885.1). NCBI lineage: Eukaryota > Metazoa > Chordata > Mammalia > Primates > Lepilemuridae > Lepilemur > Lepilemur ruficaudatus. The sequence continues at coordinate 24,852 of CAUYRT010023553.1, forward strand.
GAGGACAGAGACAGAGATTAGAGTTCTGTAGCCACAAGCCAAGGAATGTATAGAGCCACCACAAGTGGAAGAAGCAAGAAAGGATTCTCCACTAGAGCCTCAGAGAGAGCCCAGACCTGCCAACATCTTGCTTTCAGAAGTCTGACCTCCAGAACTGTGAGAGCATAAACTTTTTTTGCTGTAAGCCACCAAGTGTGTGATAATTTGTCACAGCAGCCCCCAAAACCTAATACAAGTAACAGCATTTAAACTATGCAATAAATACAACACAAATAATAGTAAAAGATGGAACACATACTCCATGAGAGAGGCTATTGAACACCTACTCACATTTTATTAGCACAACGTGCCTAGAACTAGATATTTTTGGCATTTCAAGTTTATAGAACCATAAGAGATAGGCAAGACTATCCCCATGTTACAGCTGATGAAACTGGGGCTCAAAAAGGTTAAGATATTTTCCAGAAAACCACTGCAAGTAATTAACAGAGTGGGGATTTGTTTCCAAGTCTTTCTAACCTCAAAACGTTTGCTTTTTCTTATATGCCATTTGGCTTCTTCCACATGGGGACCATTTATTTGAGACCACTGAAAAATTACAGTGAACTAGTGTTGTAGCTGAAGAAAGTCTAATACAAACATTGGCTTCCAGAGACTTAGGGTCATTAAAGGCACTGTAATCTTCATCTTTCTGTTTTAGAACATTTCTTCTGGAATCTTCATTCTTTTTCCAGAAAAAGCTTATAAATTAACTACTGGTGAGTTAGACTTGTGTCCTCCTTTGCTTAACATTTTCAGAAGGATTTTTAGAAAGCTGAAAACAATTCATGGGACTGACAGGTATGTCTTAAGTAATTATCAGAAACATAGGCAAAAATTATATTTATCAAATTATGAACAATGAGTATAATCTGTTAGACTAAGTTTGGCAAAGTTTGACCTAAACTCTCAGTACGTTTTGGGAGTATTGCAAAAGTTCCCATGTTTATCATGGTCAGAAGCAGGTCATTCCTTGCATGAGAAATTATACCAAAAAAAACCAAAACACCTCTCGGAATAACTTTAAGGAAAATAATATCATAGTACAACCACCTCTTCAACATTCTTTCTAAATTGCTAATGCACTCATGGTTCTTCCTCAAACCAAGTGAACAAAATGCTGAGACTGTGAACATTTGTTATTGTCATAGCAGAAGGTAAACTATTTTCATAAATATGCAAATATCTCCTACCGGGTTTCTATAATACTCCCAGCAACTCCACAGCAGCGTATGTCTATTTCAAATCTTATGATATTAAAAAGGAGGAGAAAGTGCAGAGCATGCAGCTTAGAATTATTTCTGCCCAGGAAAGCTAGCAATTAGAGCCAGGGAGAGGCAAGCCAGACTGGGATAATAGACAGAACCAAGATAACCTGCTTAATTTGATCTTCTTCCAAGCCTGAGGATGTTGTAAAGTAATGGGCTTTGTTTCTGCAGGAAAAAAATAGTGGAACAAGGGCATTCTTTGTATGATTTCACTGCTGATATGTTCAGAGGTTTGTGTTCTTTAGAACAGTACTGCATATATCCAAGACAAGAGTCTCTCATCATTACTGGATTGTATTTTCCTATTTATTTTTCACTGTTTTGGAGCCTTTTTCTCCACCATTCTGTGAACTTAAGAAAGTCAGAGACCCTTTTGGACAGCTCCTCAGGATGTCCCCATGCCCAGCCACACTATAGAGGCAAAAGAGGCTCTCCTTAAGTGTGGGTTAAATGAATGAATGAGTGAATGAATGAATAAGAGGGAGAGATTGATATAATGACAAGAGCAAAGACTTTGGAATCAGACAAAACTGGGATTAAGTCCTTTCTCCACCATCCTCAGCTACTCAATCTTGGACAGACTTATATCTTTGTGCCTCAGTTTTCTCATCTATGATAATGTCTATAACTCACCGAGCACTGAGCCTGGTTTATATTAGGCATGGGATTCATGGCAGCTGTTATTAATTTCTTAAGATGGTGAGCTTCATGGCTAACCTTGGAAGAGTAGGCCTAGCAAGAAATTTATATTTTTAATTTCTGCTGAAGAGATATTTTTGAGCACCTATGGTGTGACAGCTGGCTCTTGAGACACACAGGTACTGCCCCTACTCTCACCATCTAGTGGAGAGATATACCCTTAAACTGACAATAATAAGTATAAAATGTATTAGCTATTATTATAAAATAATGTTAAAATATGATAAATGTTATAACAAAATCATGCATAAGAATAACTGATAATATGTAAAAAAGAATGTCAAGGAAGACAGCGAGACAGAAACAGTTTTACAAGGGAGGGTGTCTCACTCTAAAACAGAGCTTCAGGGATTATGAAAATTTGAGCATAAATGGAAGGAAATGTCTACATGTGATGAGGATGCAAAAATTTGAAAAACATTGATTGAGGAGTGGTTCTCAAACTTCAGCAGGCATCAGAGTCACCTGAAGGACTTTTTAAAACACAGATTACTAGTCCTACCCCAGGGGTTTCTGATTCAGTAGATCTGTGATATGGCTGAAGAATTTGCATTTCTGACAAGTTCCAAATGATGCTGGTGTTACTGGTCTGGTGATCACACTTTGACAATCAATGATCTAGTGGGTTATGGTAAAAAGGAAACAACACTGGCTTGGGAGGTGGGAGGCAGCGGTCCTAAATTTTAGGCCTAAGGATGTCATTAATGAGTTGTAAAAAAGTTATGACAATCACTGTCCCTCTCTCAGCTTCAGATTCTACAACTATATAATTGGTGAGGATGGAAGTTATAGCTTTACAGGTGCTTGTGATAGAGAAGTGACAAATGCCTTAAAAACAAAATGGAATTAATTGGTTCATGAACTAGAAAAGTCTACATGTAGACTTTTGACTTCATGAGTGGCTGGACCCAGTGAGCAAACCATGTCCTTAGGCTTCTATATCTTTCCTTAGGCTTAGGCCTCTATACCTTAGGCTTCTAGACCTTTCCATCTCTCAGTTTGGCTTCATTCTCAGGCAAGCTCTCCCCTCATGATGCCAAGAGGCTCCCTAGTATAATAATACCAGACATATATTCTACCAGCTCAGCAACTTTAGGAAGTATCTCTTTCTTAATAGTTCCAGCCAAAAGTACCAGGGCTAGAAATCATTTCTTGGAGGGGTCTTATGACCCAATTTGTGATGTATAGCCAGGCCAGGGGCATGTGCAAACTCATGGAACTGAAGGATAGCATAAACACAGCCTGGGCCACATGGACCAAATGTTGGGGAGAACTGATTCCACCAAGTTACATCGAGGTGTTGCTAACGGAAAGGGAATGAAGAGGCAAAGTCAGAAGACTGTAACTCAGATATGGATAAATCAGATCAGTGTGTCTTAACATTTTTAATTCGTAGACTAGCAGCCAAGAAGATTCTGTAAAAGTTTCTTTAAAGGGTTTCATGCTTTGAAAATCCCTGGAAGTTGTCCCCTCCCACCCTGGCTTTTTAATATATTATTATGTAGACTATTTTGCATGCTATTCAAATACAACCTCCTCCCAGGGTGTGACTCCCTGAATGGGACCAGGGAAGACTTTGCAAGGATTTTGAAGCCCATCAGACCTGAGTTTGAATCCCAGCAACATCACTGACTATTTGTGTAATCCTGAGCCAGTTGCCTTGTCCTTTCAGTTTCTGTGGAATGGGATATCAATATCTGTCTTCCAGGGTTATGTGGGAATCAAATTAGGTGATATCTGTTAAGTGTCTGTCCCAATAAAGAGATTTAACTGATGGAAACTATTTTTATTATTATTGCCAAACTTGGCAAGTTCCGTTTGTCAAAACGGTCTTGATCCTACCTAGAAGCTGAGGGTTATTTCAGTCTATGGATATCCAGACCCATAAAGCCAATTTGAATAAAGTCACCAATTTGGCAGAATCAGGTTTGTTTTCTTCTCCCCCAGACTCACGGTGAGTCTTGACATTTTTAATAAGGAGTCTGGAGCATTTCTAGGAGCTTATAAAATAAAGGGGAAAGTAGCCTGGGTGAGATGAACATAAAAAATAGAGGGAAAACAAAGAGAACCTGGAATCAGTGGGAAACTTCATTTTCTTTAATTAGCATATTTAAGGGAAGCTTAGAAGCTGCTCCTTCCCTGAAACATTGCATTTTATTAAAAGCTGTTTAGAGCTCATAACCATTCTGCTGATTTTCTCAAAACATGTTCTCCTTATAGGCCGGTGCTAAACTGTGCATATGAAATGAGCTCAGCTTAATGTTGTGTTAAAAGAATTTGGTCTCCAGAGCTGTCTCTCTTCTTAATAATATGTAATCATACTCCATCTATTTAGTTTTCATTTAACTTGCCCCATGCAGGCAATGAATCCAGTTTAATTAAATGTGCCTTTAAATAGTCGAAAGGCACTCATTTGCACCTAGCAAGCCTCCCTTTCATCCTATTAAGACCCCCTCAAGATATAAAAACCCAATAAAGCAGCCATGTAAGATGTGTGTCTGATAATGCAAGGGAAGTCTGACATTCGCTCCATAATTTACAGAAACCTGCAGTAGCTTTTGGGCACATTGTCACAGCTGAATGGAGCTGGCATGGGGCCTCTTGGGTTCTGGAGGGCCGTATCTGGATCAATCCTTTTAACCAGCACATTTGGAGATGAGGTGGTGATCCTCTGGGCTGGAGCCAGCAATGAGGGAAGTGAGGCCCACTAAGACACCAGGCAGCTGCCCGGAGGAGCTCTCAGAGGACCTCTGAAGAGGGCATGGCCTTTGCCTCAAGGCCATATTCCTTCGGGACACTGGGTGGATGGGCTGCAGTTTCCCCATTGTAAGATTTGATAAGAGCGCAGGGAAGCCCATCATGAAATTTCAGAACAAAGTTTGGTGGTATTTTTCCATCAAGAAAGGATAATATTAGAGAATTGTTACAATGATCACTCTAATCATTGAGTCCCTCAGTTAAGGAATGGACTCAGTTCCACTTTGTGTATCATTTTTCATGCATTTAATACACTATTTCTTCAGTGTCTGCCAAGTGCTGGTCCCTGTTACAGACCTGGGACACAACAGCAAATGAAGCAAGGTCCCAGCTCACTTCAGTCTTATACTCTAGCTTGTGGGGAACAACAAATAAACAAAAGCAAGTAGACAACAAGCAAATAAATATATGGTGTCAGGTGGTGAGAAGAAAGAAAATAAATCAGGTTAAAGGGCAGAGAGAGGTTAATGGAGTGGGGAGTGGGATGGGTGTAGTGTTAAAGAAGATCTCTTTCATTAGGTACTATTTTGTAGGGTCAGATTTGACACACTCTTGTTGGTTACGTGGTCTGTGTTAAGTTCAGTGCTCGGGGCTTCGTATTGTACATGAGAGACTGGCCATAATTTACTACTCCATTGGGTGACTTAGTTGTCCAAGCTGATTGGGCAGGGCCCCCTTTCTTTATTTGTGTTTTCCCTCAACAGCGTACGAAAGAGGACTCTCTCCAGTTACTCCTCCAGAGATTTAGAAGTGCCACGTCACATTGTTCTCTGTGAGTTCTAATGTATGTAAGCCTTGCCTGCCCAATGGCAAAACAAGCTCTTTAATGGCGGGAACTCTGCTGATTAGTCATTTATTTCCCAGCAGGAATGCCATTGTAATACAGGGTAACATAAACTTCCAAAATGCAATACGATTTTTAAAATTTACATTTTGGTACTTTTCAGAACATTGGTGTGTGTATCATCTCAGCAACCTTGTGTGGTAGACAAGATCTACAATGTCTAGCTATGTGGTCTCGGACAGATTCTTTTTTTCATTCATTCATGCAACAAATATGATTTCAGTGCCAGGATTAATCTCCTTGGAATTCAGATTTTTCATTTAAAATTTGGGGACATTAATGCTCATTTTGCATGAAAGATATGAAATGATATGGTAAAATAGGTTATATAACTACCACAATGTAGATAATAGGCGTTCGATAAATGAGAGCTATTTGTGAGTACAGACGTGTAGAAGGATGATGCATGGGAGGAAGAAATATGAGATATTGTGCAAAATAAATATCTAGAGGTCAGATCATAATGGACCTTATAACCTAACTGTGGTGAGGGTCGTTTGAGGTGTTTTAAGCAAGGAATTGGCATGATCGTATGATCATACTGGAGACTTTGTAGAGATCAGATTCAAAGAAGACAAAAGCAGAAGCAAAAAAACCATCTAGATGACTGTTGCAGTGGTCCAGGTAGGAAATGATGGTGATTAAGTATGACAAAGGGGATGAAGACAAGGCAGCAGGCACAAGGTGTGGTTTGACAGCAGAATGGAAAGGACTTGCTGATGAGTTGAATGCAGGAAGTAAGGGAATGGGAAGAGACTTCCCAATTTCCAAGTTAATTAATGAGATCATTTTCTCTTTTTTTTTTTTTTTGAAACAGGGTCTCCCTCTGTTGCCCTGGCTAGAGTGCCTTGGCGTCGGCCTTGCTCACAGCAACCTCAAACTCCTGGGCTCAGGCAATCCTTCTGCCTCAGCCTCCCAAGTAGCTGGGACTACAGGCATGCGCCACCATGCCCGGCTAATTTTTTCTGTATATTTTTAGTTGTCTAGCTAATTTATTTCTATTTTTTCAGTAGAGACGGGGTCTCACTCTTGCTCAGGCTGGTCTCGAACTCCTGTGCTCAAATTATCCACCTGCCTCGACCTTCCAGAGTGCAAGCATTACAGGCGTGAGCCACCGCGCCCAGAGATCATTTTCTGATGGAAGTAACACTCAAGTAAAAGCAGGTTTGGCATTCAGTTTCCAATATAATGCTGAGATTCCTAATAACAGCATAGGCCTGAAGCTCAGAAGATAATGCTGGAAGAGAAAATAAAATAGTAATTGATCATATTTAAAGCCATGGGAGGAAATAAGGCCACCTGGAGAGAAACTGAAGTGTGAGAGGAGAGGAAGGCTGAGGTGAGATCTCTGAAGAACTCCACGACTTCAGGGCTGCATAAGGGAGGATGAAGTAGTGAGACTGAGGAGTGGCTAGTTAGTGACACAGAAGGAAAATCATAGACGCCAGGAGGAGAGAGTGATTCGAGAGGAGGGTAGTCATCTGTTCTGTCTCAACCATCTAAGGGTAAGTTTAGATGAGGATTTAGCAAAACAAATGTCATCGAAGACCTTGGTAAGAGAAAATTCAGAAGACGGGGGGCAAACCAGTTTGGAATGAATTTGTGAATGAAGGGGAAATCACAAGGTGGGGACTCAGTTTTCAAGAGATAGTTACTGAGACTTACAACATGTGAGGCACTTCCCTAGATGCTGGGGCAGAACAGTAAATTTAATTATGTAACTTCTGTTATAGAGGGATGACAGATAATAAACATGCAAATAAATATGCAATATGTCAGTTGGAAAGAAGGAAGCAGCATTAATCAAGACAGGAGCTATCCAGTGGGGTTGGTTGTTGTATACAGGGAGGCCAGAAAAGTTGGCCAGGGATGTCCTCTCTCATCATGAGCACAGGCCTACAGGAAGTGAGAGGGAGAGAGCATGCACCATGGAAATATGTGTGGGGAGCACATTCCAGGCAGAAGATACAGCATGTACAAATGACCTGTGGCAGCTACATGAAGAACATTTTTAAGAAAGAACAATGAAGCCAGAGTGGCTTGGGTAGAACGCATGAGGTTAAAAGGGACTGTAGGGGAGGTCAGGGCAGTGAAAGAGGGGTGGGTAATGCAGATCATGTCAGGCTTTGAAAACTTTTTTTTGAGACTCAGTCTTTTCCTCTAAGATGTGAGACAACTGGAGGGTTCTCATCAGACGCTGCTGCAGGGAGGTGGTATGGAGGCAGGGAGGAGCCATCAGGGTGCTGTCATAGTTGTCCAGGTAAGGAATGACAGCAGCTTGCACCAGGTGGTAGTAGTCAAATGGTGAGAAAAGGTCAAATTCTGGAAATATTCTAAGGCTAGAGCTGATGTAGTTTACTAACAAATATGATGCTGAGTGTGTATGAGTGATGGAGAAAAGTCAAGGATGACTACATAAATGATTTAGCAAGTTGACTGTGAAGGAGAGTTGAAAGTATTGGGCAATGGCTGGAACGGATGGGAAACTAGGTGGGTGGTTCAAGAATGTGCTTGACAGCTAATGAGAAGACCCCCGGACCAGTTTGCTAGGGCTGCTGTAACAAAACCCCACAAACGGGGCAGCCTCAAACAACAGACAGTTCTGGAGGGTGCAAGTCTAAGATCCAGGTGGCAACAGGATGGTTTCCTCGGAAGCCTCTCTCCTTGGCTTACAGATAGTGGTCCTCGGGCTGCTTCTTCTCGCGGCCATCCCTCTGTGCATGCAGGTCCCCAGTGTCCGTGTGCTTGATCTCCTCTGCTTATAAGGACACCAGCCAGATTGGAATAGGGTACACCCAATGCCTCATTTTAACTTAATCACCTTTTTAAAGGCCCTATTTCCAAATGCAGTCACAGTCTGAGATATTGGGGACCAGGCCTTCAATATGAGAGTGCTACAGAAAGCACTAGAGAATATGTATCACTGTGATTTTTGACTTAGCAGCAGTGGAGAAAAGATGAAGAATGACATGAAATGGCAGCTGTTCTTCTTTTCGGACTGAAATATCATCTGAGATCAGGACTTGGAATGACCCATGCAGCAATCGAGGGAAAAGTGACTTGCAGTAGGGACTTTGGATTGTTCTTGGAGCTAAAGGGTGAATTGAGCTGAAGAAAAGTAATTTTTGGAAATACTTGCAGGATCAGTAGGAGACCATGTATCCTTTTTTTGGAATCAGGTTCTAGAAATTGAAATCTATAGATTTTGAATTTGCCATCTGTACTGCACACATTTTTCTAAACTGAGTCTCAGGAAGAGAGAGAATGAGAGAGAGAAAGAGAGAGAGAGAATCAGGAAATAGAAACGATTCGTCTTTACCAAAAATAGCCCAGAAGTTTGAGATTGCAGTGAGCTGATGACACCACCAGATTCCACCCGGGGTGAGAGAGTCTCAGGAAAAAAAAAAAAAAGTGAATGAAAGTGCAATTTTGACTGGAGGATCTGAAGCAGTATTTAGTAGGTTACTCAAATATTCCTCCTTTTTAATAAAATGAAATGAGAGAAGGTAGGTGGTCACTATTATCACTGCTATTACCTCATTGATGCCTCATTAAGATGGATTATAGTAGATCATAAATTTAATATAATATAGTACGATATTTAAGATGCTTTTTAAAAAGTCAAAATATTAATAAATTAATAAAAGTTTAAAAGACCACTGATAAAGTCATGGAATGGAGTAATAAGAATGTTTCTAGGGTGTTGGCTCTGGCTTTAGCTTGTTAAGTTTCGAATTCTCCCTCCAACACTTACCATGTGACTTGGGACAAAGTACTTAACTAAATTTCAATTTTCTTCCCTGAAAATGGGAATAATGAGACCACTGATCCCAGAGATCCACCATAGTAATTATGTAAAAAATGTGGGTCAAGTGCTAGGTACAATGTTTGGCACAGAGCGAGTGCTTAATAAATAGTTTAAAATAACCATTAGTGAAAGAGAGTGAAAATGAACCTTCGTCATTGAGGTGATGTATGCATAGGATTCAAGCCAGGATGGAAGGTTCTGGGGCCATTTTTGGGTATCACTGGTGAAGCTAAAGAGGAGGCTCTGTGATATATGCCGTATTCTCTCAGGACAACAGTGAACATGGGAGACCCTTGTTAAAGAGCAGGAAAACAGTGTCATTGTAGGGCAAAGCCTTTACCTTTCTTCCACATATATCCTTTGTTCAAATTCATGCTCCAATGTCCCATGTGGCTTCATTTCCAAAACATGCATTCAAAGATGACCTTTTTAAGAGTTTCAAGACAGCAACAGAGGAGCCTTCAACCAAATGGGTCCCTCTGAAGCCCTGCTCTCGCTGTGCCACAGTAATCCATAAACAGTTGGAACAGGAGACCACTGCAGGGAATTAAAGAGGACTTTTCAGATCTAACGGGAAGAAGCCAAGGACTCTAGAAAGTTTTTCTGCTCAACAGACCAAGTGTGAGTTTCCTATTTAGTTTCATAAAACTGGGTTTTCAGCAGTGTCACTCTGCTGTGGTATGTAGAACCTACTCACGTGCAAAGGTGTTCAGAGAAAACTATATTCTGGGTTATTTAGTAAATTTCCTCCAAGTGAAGCTGCCAGACGTGACTTTAAAACCAAATATAACTCCTCAGGAAGTAGCACAGGTCTAGGCTGTGCAAGCAAAATTGAATTAATAGGAACTCACAGGGCTCTCTTGCATAAGCCATATGGACCCCTGGTTGTTAATTTGGGAACTTTATTAAATAATGGATTAGGATTTAAAGGGAATGCCTCGGGGTGAGTAGCCCTAGTTTGGCCAAGTTTGTCTATTGAGTCTGAGCAGGCTTGTTTCAGCTATCCCACTGCCCAGCTCATAATCAGCAGGGCAGAGGAAACAAGTCCACATGGACTAAATGGCCAAGAACAGACGAAAAGCAATCCCATAATACAATAATTAGGAACAATGCCAAGGCATGACCTGCAGATGCCCAATGCTGAAGAAATGCAAAAAAAAAATGTTACTATCCTAAAAATATGGACTAGTCAGAACAGGTTTTCCATCAGCATATATTTTTAGATCAGGACTGGGGAGGAAGGTAACAAGGAAGTGATTAGTGCCATAGTTGGGATTACTTATATAATGTAAAATATTTGCAAAGCCTCCCTTCCCATTTTATGTAGTAATTAATTCTGGAATCATGTTGTTTTCCAACACAGCTGCTAAAATTTGCAATAATAATTTTGAAAAGGAAATAGCTTGAAGAAAGCATGCCTGATGTTTAGGGAGAAAGTGAAGGATGGTATTTTTGAGTAGTTACCTTAGGTAGCTTTTGATCAGGGCCAAGTGGTACATACACAAAGAGATCTGATTCCAGTCCCACTTCCGCGGTAGACTCCACGTGACCTTTATTAGATTTCATTCCTCATTGGCTTTCGGGATACTTCTCTATCAAGTGAAATGCCTGGATCATTTCCAAGTTCCTTCTAGGTCAAACATTCTGTGATTCTTCCCTCAGAAAGATCTTTCAAGACAATGGAAGAATAAATAGCAAGTAGAACTTACTATGAAGTGAGGCTGACATTGTCTGTGAACAGGTTAAATCACCACGCTTGTATTTTACACTGTTATGTATTTCTCCATTGCACTTTCACTGTCTTCCCCATGTCCTTTGCATGTATGTGGGTACACACTGTCATAACAGTAAAAACATAGTTATAAATTCAAAAGCCCAGGTTGTAAGTTTGACATTTTATTTCTCCAAATTAAAATAAAATCAGATCAAGCCCTCAGAGGAAGTTTAGAAAAGTCTTGGCCATTCTTTTCCCTTGATTTCAAAGTTCAAACAAAGAGAAGCTGGCTTTCTAATGTCTGCTGCAGCTTCTATAACTAGTGAGTTTTCACTACCAAAAAGTGTCACTGAATAATCTGGCTGATAATGTCCAGCACTGCAGGTTTGCACTAGACCAACGTCCCGATGGATGATCTTTCAAGGGAAGGAGAGATTGGAAGTGACTCTACTTTTTGGTGCTGCATTCAGCCCGAGTGCACCCTGCTTGGTTCCTGGAGTCAGCTCTAGGTTCACTGTCATTCTCCTCTGAAGGATCTAGAAAGTTTCCTTTTTTCCCCTGTGAAACACAAAGAGTTATTCTACTTCTCTGGACCGTGGGGTTGTACCTGACTGCCTTTCTAAAGGATAGTTATGTGTATTGTTTTTAGGAAATTCCTCCAACTAAAACATTTGCAATGTGGGTCCAGAAATGCTTTATAAAAATAAATAAGTTACATGAAGGTATAATTTCATATTCTATTAAGGTCCTTTAACCTCTATGCCTAATTAACAAAGGGTAGAAGTATGAGGCATGCACAGTAAGAATCAACATTTAACTCAAGCAAATAAAATATTTGCTGAAATTCGGTTTTATATAATCAATTTACTTATGTATGGGGAACACAAAGATGAAACCAACTCTGGCTTCTGGAAATAAGGTCACAATGGAAGTGATGGTGATAGGAACAGCTCATGTGTGATTCTAATACAAACCAGTTCATGATACTGTGATGGGTGTTGTAATTGGGGAACAAAACATAATGATGTTTGAGGGTAGAATGGTGATTATGAGGGAGTTGGTTTTTTGTGAGCATTTGGGTTTTGTTTAGACTTGGAGGTTGAGGAGAGCTTCAACAGTGAGAGGAGTAAAGGAAAAACAATAATGATAATAATGGCTAATATTTTCTGAGTGTTTACTTGATAGCCTTGCTGTTTTTCATTTTAGAGAGAAAAACTTGAATGAAATATCTTATCTATGACATTTCAGAGCCAAGCCTTGAAGGCATGTTTGGCATCAAGGCCTGAATTCATAGTACTTGCAGGGCACATGTAGAATTATATGTTTGGGCAAAGCCTGTAGTGTCTACCGTGGTTTTTGCCTCTGGTGAAGGTAAGAATGTAGCAGAAGATGAAAAGATAATTTTGTTCAAATTTCAGAAGGCTTTAACTATCAGGTACTATCTGACACCATCCTACTGAATAAGAGAGAATCTTTGAAATTAACATTTGTAGGAGGAAGGGACAAATCTTTATTATGACACATATTAATTATGTCAAATATTAAGACATGTAGATGTCCCAGGTAGGCTAGTAACTTGGTGCATCTTCAAAATAATTTGCTTTTCATATATATTCAACACTGAAAGGAGAGGTAAATCACTGTTTGGGGAATGTTGAATAAAGGGAATCCACAGTGGAAATGCTAGGCCTTGCATATATTTTTCTGAGTTGTGGCTCTGAAGTTGCCTGTAAAACAAAAAAATAAAAATTGCCTTATGTCTTAGTCTACTTGAACTGCTATAACAAAAGACCATAAGTTTGGTATCCTGTAAACAATAGAAATTTATATCTCACAGTTCTGGAGGCTGGGAAGTCCAAGATCAAGTCGCTGACAGATTTGGTGTCTGGTGAGGGCCTGCTTTCTGGTTCATAGACGGCACCTTTTTACACTGTTTACCACGGTGTCCTCACAAGGTGGAAGAGGCAAAGGAGCCCTGTAGGTTCTCTTTTGTAAGGACACTAATCCATCATATGCTCCAATCATCTCCCAAAGGCTTACCTCTTTATATATCACATTGGTGACTATGGTTCAACACATGAAATTCTTTTTTGTGGGGGGCCAAACATTCAGACCATAGTAAAACCTCTCCATTAATTTGAAAAAGAATACACCCTATAAGATACTTAGCAGCATCAATCATTATTCAATCAGGTCTTTAAACGGTTTTACTCCTCCTGCAATGTTCTTATTAGTGTACTAGACATTCGTCATGTTTTCTGGCTGCCTAAGACTTTCCCAGCATTACCCCAAGGAAGAAGCCAGAAAACTGGCTTTGCCAGCTTCCTTACAGCTGGAATTCAGATATGCAACCTGGACTCCCCCAAATGAATGCACTTTTGCAAAATATGATAAAAAATAAGCAGTGTGATAAAGCAAGATCTACATGTAATCCACTTTGTTGTTGTTGTTGCAAGATTAAAGAAATATCCAGCATGTGGAGTTTGTGGTGGCTGCAAAGGTTGCAAAGTTGCTTTTCTGACATCAAAGGGGCATTGTTCAGGCAGCAATAGTGCTTGCAGAAGCAATGAATTCTTGATGTACAAGTGGTGGTTGTACACATATACATTGTATTATCTGGTAAATGTGCAATTTTCTATCAGATGAGTTTTACGACGTGGTTTGAGGGCATTTCCCTGAACACTTAGCTTCCAGCTTTCTTTAAATGATTCTTTGATCTGCTAAATCCCTCTTCTGCTTAATCGTCCTGAGCTAACTTCTGTTGCTTGGATCTACAAACCATCCTTTCCCTTTCAATAAACTCTATTTTCCCTTCCAATAAACTCTATTTTCTCTACTTTGTTCCATATCCAGTGATGTTTTCAATCCTCAGCTAATGGTCGGGGAGCTCATATGGATAGGTGCCCCAGGCAGCTGTTATGCCAATCTGCTATTGAATCTGGAACTCAATACTGGAAGGAGCAACTCCAGGAGGGGAGCCAGGCAGTGGTGAAAAGGCATGGATCACTATGTGGCAGAAAAATGGTGGAGCACTAAAATAAAGGTTTAGCCCTAGGGTTGAAAGATATTAGGCATAGATTCATAATTTGTCTTGGACTAGTTCTGAGTACAACTGCAGTAACATGTGAACTGCCTGAGTTCCCATACAGTATAACACAGATCTTTATTATGATATGTTGCATACTGTACTATAATTATCTGTCTCTACTGTTTGACTGGAGACAGAACCATTGACGTTGTTGTGTGTACGTGCCTAGCACTTGTTGGACTTCATGGGAGACCCAAGAAAGTGTCTCTCATGATCACTCCTCAAATCTGAACAAATTGATAAGATAAAAGACTAGTAGAAAACACCAACATGGTGGTAATTTTCTAAGGATTTAACTTCCCATTAACTCACTTAATCTATGGGATCTAACAATCTCATACAAGTAGGATCCTGCATCATCCCATTTTACACATAGGGAAATTGAGAAGTAGGTTAAGTAGTTTGCCAAAGATCATATAGTGTGTGGATGTGTTTCTAGTGTCTACAATAAAGCAGAAAGAAGTCAAAATGTCAACTGTTTCCATTGTAGAGCTTATAGAGATTGTAGTTTAAGTGAGAAGAAGCAACAGTAGACTTCATAACACTGTAGCCCAATCTCAAATAGCACTAGAAAACTGTAGGCCTCCCCAAGAGAAGCCTCAAGCACTACTAAGTTTAGCTCATGGCCAAGAGCAGACAAGAACACATGATTTCTGAAGACTGAAAGAGTCCAAAGGAGAGCACAGAAGGAACTGGGCATTCCCAGTTCCTCTGCCTATCTCACCAAACTGATCATTCATTCACTCTGCCTTAGAGAGGAGTATGATGGAAGGAGAGAAGCCTACTGATTATGTCGACTGATGTCTCTTCTTTTGGAAACATGAACCAAGATAAAGAATGCTTCCCATTCAACATACCCAAGACTTTGGTTCTCTGAAACCATTTGACTGTTAAATATATAGTCAACAGTGGTGTGGTTATCTTCCTGATTAGGGTGGTCTGATTCTGCCTTCATAACGTTCCACCCATACCAATCACTCCTCCATTGAGGACCCTGCTGAGCTTGTTGTGATGGTGTAGATTTTAAACTAATTCTAAGGCCACTGTAGCCGAATGAAATTTGACTGCCTATTTTTTCCAATCCTGAATTACATTCAAGCACGTTACCTAATAAAATTTAACAGGAAACTTTAAGTTAATCCAATAATAAAATTCCCAATACCTAAATATAAACTCCTTTCTGGGATCAAATTCCTTGGGAGAAGATGAAGCTCCTAGATTAGATCCTCTTGAAAATCCAAGTTCAAATACCTGAAAATTCAAAGTAATTGAAGTCCAAAATCAAATATTCTCATCCTTGGGCATGTAAAGCCCAAAGAAAGGAAGCCCTGTTTGTATTCTTCTCAAGCTTCCGTTGAAGGCATTCTCAATGCTTGTGTAGAGTGGGGTTCCTCTAGAAGCCACAGCCAGTGTTTTCCATCACTAGAATCAGGACAGTTTCTTTGTACCTCAGGAATTGAATTAGTTCAACACTGGATCTGTCATGTGCCTCACTTTTTAATGAGTTTGAGGATTTCTTATAATACAAGAGATTATTCCAGTACTGCTGCAAACCTCACCAATGTGAAAACAAAGGCAATTTCCAGTCTTCAAGAACTCATCCCAGGCAAAGAAACTCAGGACTTAAGACTGCCAAAGACTACATAGTGAAGAGTCAATGGTGTCTGAAAGAGGTGGGTAGACGGGGAAAATTTTGGTTTCAGCTCCAAATGTACCAATCAGACCACTCTTGCTTAAGAAGACAATCATCTATAGATTTAAACTCAGTTGGGACATCTTTCTGAACAAAAATTAATTTGGGCATGGCACATTTATCATATCTGAGAGGAAATGCCAGCTAGGGATTCTGTCTCCCATCACAGACAGTGCCATTTGATATATTGTGTCTTCAGGAGTGCAGACATTTGCAGTGGTGGCATTCCAACAATCAAATCTTTTTTGAGGTATCATTTTTTGCCATTCAGTATATTTAAACCTTCCAAATTTCCACTTCTTTAATCCCTGTGTTACTGTCCTGCTCTTCCTCTATGGAGCATGTCTCTTTCTGAGAGCATATTTCCACACCCCTATGTTGGCAGGCACTCTTACTACTGTGCCTTGGTGTTTATTAACAAAGCCTCTCGCTATGGAATTGATTAGTCTATGAAAGCTGCCTCCTAGAGAAACTTTCTCCCTTGGCCTAGCTGGGTTTCAGCTGAACCAATGCCCTTGAACTGATGTGGCTTTTATTGCTTCTGAAACTTGTACCTGGGGCCCTGAGGACCAAAATCACTGGTATGTGCTTTTAAATACAGTAAAATACAGAAAGAGCTTGATAATTAATCCAGAACTAATTTGAGTCCGATTTGGGTGTGTGTATGTGTGTGTGTGGGGGGGGGATTCTTGAGGCATTTATTAGTAATAAGTTTCCTCCACATTCCTAAATATGGAATGGAATTTCGGGTAGCAGATTGAATGCAACCTAATATTTTAATACTAGAGCTCCGCATGTAGATCCCAGCCACCTTAAAGTGACAAACATTCTATCTACTGATGTCAAAAATGATCTTTCAACATGCCAAGCTTAACTTGAGTAGGTTAAGATTAAGCCATGCAGCTAGCACCCCAAGTCCTCTCTGTCAGGCTAAGCACCTTGGTAAGATCAGCTACATAATTTGCACGACTTAGTGCAAAATGGAAATGTGGACTCCTTCAAGTTGGGGGCCCTGAATGACTGCACTGGTCATATGCCCATGAAGGTGGCCCTCCACTGTGGTGGCCCATATGCTGTTTGTAGACATGGCACCCTTTTGCCTGACCCTAGCCAATTTCATTACTAATAAAGCTAATAGAAAACTTCGCAAAGTTGTGAGGCAAATTCGATTTCATATTGCAGAGCCTTCATACTAGACAAACAGACAGTTCTAGGCACAAACAGTGAAGGGAAACCACAGACTGGCCCCCCTTGGAACAGAACTTTACTATTAAGCTTAACACATGACCAGGAGCTGACCAGACAGGTTTCAAACTGAAGGAAAAGAACAAGCAGAAAAATTATACCAAATTTCTCTTTGAAACTCTCCTACATGCACCTGTCCCTTCCCAACCTGCGAAGATTTGAGTGTGGAGGTGGAGAGAAACAGGAGGCCAGGGAGGGAAAGTCCCCACCCCAGGGCCGCATATCCCTAGACAACCTGGATCACAATGCCTGGCATGCTGTAGGCATTTACTTGAAGAATAAATGTCCTATGGCTCACACATATAACTCGGCCTACGTTAGAATTCCATAGAACCAAATGCTTAATCTACTAGCAACATAGTATGAGACAACGTGATTTACTATACATGTTATAAATTTCTTCTTCTCCTCCTCTTTCTATCTTGGCTTGCTGCACAACAGCTGCTTCTAAACCCTGCTCTTAGTCAGTGTGCAGGATAGAGTACTGGGCAGAGAACAAAGAAAATTCAATTTGAATCTAGGTTTTGTCTCTGATTTGCCCAAGAATTTAGGATAATCAAATCAATTCTTAGCCT
>CAUYRT010023554.1:0-35066 GCA_963574885.1 Lepilemur ruficaudatus
GGGCATGGTGGCACATGCCTGTAGTCCCAGCTACTGGGGAGGCTGAGGCAGAAGGATTGCTTGAACCCAGGAGTTTGAGGTTGCTGTGAGCTAGGCTGACACCACGGCACTCACTCTAGCTCGGGCAACAGAGCAAGACTCTGTCTCAAAAAAAAAAAAAAAAGATAGTGATTAAATAATGGATGTCAAAGGAAATTTGAAAAACTATTCTGACTTCTAATGAGGATCTGTATTATATACTAATACATCTGTGGAGACTTATTTTTATAAATGTAATTTTAATAAAATTACCAAAATCTTTTCATGCCAAGTGAAGGTAAAAATAAGGAAAAAAATTGCCAAAGTCCTCAGATGTCAAACTACTGGAGTTGAACTTTTTTGAAGTATTCTGTAATTTATTTGGTTCAGATTAAAGATATGTATTAGTTTTAGTCTTCAAATATAGGAAAGCACCGTTTAAAAATCTGATCATAGCTGAGCACAGTGGCACATACCTATAGTTCCAGCTATTTGGGAAGCTGAGACAAGAGTACCCCATGAGCCCAGGAGTTCAAGGCCAGCCTGAGCAACATAGCAAAACCCTGTCTCTTAAAAAAAAAAAAAAAAAAAAGTATATATAAACCTGATCATAAAAGCTTATGTGCTCATTATAGTAAATGCTGACAAATGCAAGGAAAGATAACGTCTAATTTTGCCACCTAAAGAAAACTTACTTTGAGTTCTATCTATATGTATAGTATACCCCGTAGGTTTATTTAGATTTGTGTTCTTACTATGTATTGTGCACATTGTGTTTTAAACACTTTAACATTATAGCATGATAAACATTTTTCCACGCTTTTTTTTTTTTGAGACAGAGTCCCAGAGTAGCTGGGACTACAGGCATGCGCCACCATGCCCGGCTCATTTTTTCTATATATATCTTAAATTGGCCAATTAATTTCTTTCTATTTATAGTAGAGACGGGGGTCTCGCTCTTGCTCAGGCTGGTTTCGAACTCCTGACCTTGAGCAATCTACCCACCTCGGCCTCCCAGAGTGCCACGATTACAGGTGTGAGCCACCGCACCTGGCCTAGGGTTTATTCTTGATGTTGTATATTCTTTGGGTTTGGACAAATTTATAATGACATGTATCCACTGTTATACTATCATACAAAATAGTTTCACTGTCCTAAAAATCTTCTGTGCTCTGCCATTTAGCCCTCCCTTCCCTATCCCTTGGAACCACAGGTCTTTTTACTATCTCCTTAGTTTTGCCTTTTGCAGAATGTCACATAGTTGGAATCATACAACATTTAGCCTTTTAGATTCCATGCTTACCTTTCATGAACATTTCAAATGACTGCAGTTATTCCATTGTGTGGACATTTAGTTATTTTTAACCATTCCTCTATTGTTGAACATTGGATTAGTTCTAAGTTTTGACCATTATAGATAACACTGCACTCAACATGTTTATGAGTAAAGATAAAACTTTGTGTATCTTTAGGTGCATATGTAAAGTTATTGATAAAGATAAAAATAAAGATATATTTGTAGGCTGGTTGTGGTGGCTCATACCTGTAGTCCCCGCATGTTGGGAGACTGAGGCAGGAGGATTGCTTGAGGCCAGGAGTTAGAAACCAGTCTGGGCAACATACTGAGAACCTGTCTCTACAAAAAAATTTAAAAATTAGCCAAATGTGGTGGCATGTACCTGTAATCCCAGCTACTCAGGAGGCTGAGGCAGGAGGATTGCTTGAGCCCAGGAATTCGAGGTTACAGTGAGCTGTAATCAAACCACTGCACTCCAATCTAGGCAATAGAGTAAGACTGTGTCTCAAAGGGAAAAAAAATGATATATTTATAAAAACGTATGTATCTATTTATATTTATTTACATAAAGATAAATTTTTCTTTATATTTAAAATTATTTCAGAAAGAGCAGGTCAATATGGCTCTCACTATGCTCTGTTTAGAGCTGGGGACTTATATTTGCTCCCTTGGTGAGAAAATACTCTACAACAGCTTCGTACAATTTATCTAGAGGAGTGCAAAAAGGTGTGGGGTCTTCAGGTTACTTCATCTCACCCTCCCAATCTATATCTCTGCTACTTTTTACCTCTACTTTCTCTTCCTTTAAACCTCTTCATAACAAGGAAGACTGAAGAATAATCACATACAGTCAGTTGGCCCTCCATATCTGCCAGTTCTGCATCCTGGGATTCAACCAACAGTGAATCAAAAATATGAGGGAAATTGCCGGGTGCGGTGGCTCACGCCTGTAATCCTAGCTCTCTGGGAGGCCGAGGCGGGCGGATCGCTCAAGGTCAGGAGTTCAAAACCACCCTGAGCAAGAGGGAGACCCCGTCTCTACTATAAATAGAAAGAAATTAATTGGCCAACTGAAAGTACATATAAAAAAATTAGCCGGGCATAGTGGCACATGCCTGTAGTCCCAGCTACTTGGGAGGCTGAGGCAGTAGGATTGCTTGAGCCCAGGAGTTTGAGGTTGCTGTGAGCTAGGCTGACGCCATGGCACTCACTCTAGCTTGGGCAACAGAGTGAGACTCTGTCTCAAAAAAAAAAAAAATATGAGGGAAATTGCTTCTGGACAAAGTGTGGAAAAAAAAAGAGAGAAAAAATATATAAGGGAAAAACTAACACTACAACAATAAAAAATAATGGAAGTAAAAAAATACAGTATGACAACTATTTACATAGCATGACATTATAAAAAAAATAAAATAAAATTATTTCTCTAAATATACTCCCAGAAGGGAAATTATTGGGTAAAAGAATATTTACCACTATTGGATATTATAATTATACCAAAGATTTGTTAATTTGCTAGATTAATTTTTTTTTTTTTAGACAGAGTCTCGCTCTATTGCCCTGGGTAGAGTACAGTGGTGTCATCATAGCTCACTGCAGCCTCAGACTCCTGGGTTTAAGCGATCCTCCAGCCTCCCAAGTAGCTGGGACTTACAGGAGGGTGCCACCACGCCTGGCTAATTTTTCTGTTTTTAGTAGAGATGGGGTCTTGCTCTTGCTCAGGCTGGTCTCAAACTCCTGAACTCCAGCAATCCTCCCACCTCAGCCTCCCGGAGTGCTAGGATTACAGGCATGGGCCATCACTGCTTGGCCTAAATTCAATTTTAGTTAGCATTTCTTCAATTATTAGTGAGCTTAAAGATTTTTCTATTTAATTATTATTTTTCTTTTTTTTTTCATTGAATTTTTCTATTCTTGGCATTTTCTACCGAAATCTTTGTGTATTATTGAGAAAAGGTCTAAATTAAATAGTAAAAATTTCTTATTTTATTTTATTTTATTTATTTATTTATTTATTTATTTATTTTTTTGAGACAGAGTCTCATTTTGTTGCATGGGGCTAGAGTGCCGTGACGTCAGGCTAGCTCACAGCAACCTCAAACTCCTGGGCTCAAGCGATCCTCCTGCCTCAGCCTCCCGAGTAGCTGGGAATACAGGCATGTGCCACCATGCCCGGCTAATTTTTTCTATATATTTTTAGTTGTCCAATTAATTTCTTTCTATTTTTAGTAGAGACGGGGTCTCGCTCTTGCTCAGGCTGGTTTCAAACTCCTGACCTTGAGCGATCCTCCTGCCTTGGCCTCCCAGAGTGCTAGAATTACAGGCGTGAGCCACCGTGCCCGGCCAATGAAGATTTCTTGTTGGTGGTAGAAATAAGTAATTATATGGTTAATTTGCTGTTGGGAACATTCTGCTAAAGGGTGCCCTATGTAAACATGTGGTGTTTGTTCTTTTTATTTTGAAGAAGCAAATCTTCACTGTATGCCTTAATATAAGACACTAAAATACTTCTTATTTTTGGAAAGCTAACTTTTTTCAATCATATCTTTTAAAGGAGCTTCCACCTTACCTTGGCAAACTGGATGTCACATTTCAAAGAGGTAATATTTATCATTTGTGGCTCGAACATTTATGCTGAGAAGTGCATGTGTGTTTTCTTCTCACAGTAAGTTCTTCCTAAAAGTACTGGCTCTAAGCTTGTCCAAATCTGAAACCTTAATAGTCATCTGGGGGAGTCAAGCGGGCGCACTTTAGTCCTGCGTGGGTCAAGGTGTGCCCTGCAGGTGGTCCGTGAACGCCGGGAAAACCTTCTCGTGGCTCGAAGTCCACTCTCTCCCTGGCCCTCTCATGAAGGGCGAAAGGTCATGGCTCAGAACTTGGGATCTGTCTTGGGTCAGAACCCTGACTCCTCCCCTTCCCTGTACCTTGGGTGAGCAATCCACCCCTACTCTCAGCTTCCTCACCTCTAATGAAATGCCAACCTTTGGGTTGTTACCAGCACTGAATGAGTCAGCTTGTTCTTTCATTAGCTAATTAAGCACATTCCTCGAGCACTTACTATGTGCAAGTGCAGTGCTAAAGGGAAGGATGTAGAGTGGGTAAACTGAAGGCGCTGCCAGTCTAATAATCACTAATAATTTTAATCAAATAATACATAGTCACGCATCATGGAAAGGGCTGTGAGGGAAAAGTAAAGAGTGTAATGAGAAATTAATGGAGTCCTAATGTAGGGTGGGAGGAAACAAACAAAAACAAAAAACAAAAACAGGCTGGGCTCAGTGGCTCACACCTGTAATCCTAGCACTTTGGGAGGCTGAGGTGGGAGGATCTATCAAGGTCAGGAGTTCGAAATTAGCCTGAGCAAGAGGGAGACTCTGTCTCTACTAAAAATAGAAAGAAATTAGCTAGACAACTAAAAATATATAGAAAAAATTAGCCGGGCATGTGGCGCATGCTTGTAGCACCAGCCACTTGGGAGGCTGAGGTAGAAGGACTGCTTGAGCCCAGGAGTTTGAGGTTGCTGTGAGCTAGGTTGACGCCACGGCACTCCAGCCCAGGCAACAGAGTGAGACTCTTGTCTCAAAAAAAAAAACAAACAAGAAAATAGTCATCTAACCCTGACATGATCAGGCCCAAAGATTTAACTGGTTCATTCTATTTAAATTCATATACAGTTAATTTAAACCTGAGTAGTGATTACAAGAAACCTTGATATTATTAGGGATACATTGTACTTTTAAAGCTTCAAATTCTAGAATATTACTATAACTTATAGTAGTCATCTATCAAAAATATAATAAAGAATAAGTAACAATAAGTGGGAAGGAGGACCCCTTTCAGATCTTTTCTGGTTCAATCTATAACATTTATTCTGCAATTTAGCTGCCCTATATCTTAAATGGTTGAAGAGACTTCTATCATTCAAATAAACCATTTTCTAGTCCTCTTCACTTAGCAATTTTCTTTCTTTAGAGGGAACATTTCTCACAAAGAAACTTGTCCCTAGATCTAATTTATTAGTTACTGTGTGTTAGAATGGAAATATATCACCCTGAGACAAAGGTGCTGAACAGGGATAAGTTCCCTCATTATCACAAGTCAGCCTTACATTTTGAATGATTCAAATATATATACCTTGGTGTGGTTTGCATATAGTTGAAGTCTTGGATCTGTTGATTTAACTGGGTGTCCCAGCTACTTGGGAGGCTGAGGCAGGAGGATTGCTTGAGCCCAGGAGTTTGAGGTTGCTGTGAGCTAGGCTGAAGCCATGGCACTCTAGCCCGGGCAACAGAGTGAGACTGTCTCAAAAAAAAAAAAAAATTAGCTATCTCTAAGTAATATTTAAATCTCATATGTTTGAATTTGCCTTCCAGGTAAGTATCATTAAAGTACGTTGATTTGAAGAAACATTTTTTTTATTATGTAATTTATAGGATTTTTTTTTTTTTTGAGCCAGAGTCTCGCTCTGTTGCCCGGGCTAGACTGGCGCGGCGTCACCATAGCTCACAGCAACCTCAAACTCCAGGGCTCAAGCAATCCTTCTGCCTCAGCCTCCCAAGTAGCTGGGACTACAGGCACATGCCACCATGACTGGCTTATTTTTTCTATGTATTTTTAGTTGTCCAGCTAATTTCTTTCCATCTTTAGTTGAGATGGGGTCTCACTCTTGCTCAGGCTGGACTCGAACTCCTGAACTCAAACCATCCTCCCACCTCAGCCTCTCAGAGTGGTAGGATTATAGGCGTGAGCCACCTCGCCCAGCCTGTAATTTATAGGATTATACTTGCCAAACTATTATAATATTTATGTCAATTTTGGACTTGTGAAGGTTAAGAAAATTTCAGAAGAGAACTTTTTCATATTTTTCCCTTTGTTGAGCAAAGCTAAAGCCCCACAAAGATTAAAAAATACTTTGAGGAAGAAAATGTTTTAACCTTTTTCTGGTTTTACATCTCTCTCATAAAGTCATAAAACTTTTGAATGTGAAGAGACCTTTGAGACTGTCAAATGTAAGTAAATGACAATGCTAGAACTTGAAACTATGTCTCCTCCTTACCAGGCCAGTATTCAGATATACCGTATTGCCTCTTCATCTCAACAGTCTTCTCAAATGCTATATTAATAGCAATGCCAGGTACTCTCAAGTTTCAGGCAACCATAAAGTATAATAAGCTTTCATTTCATATTACATTCAACACATATCATAATTAACCTTAGACTATTCCCCAAATGTAAAGTTGACTGCATTTGAAATAGACTAATAAATAGCTGGCCAGGATTGGTGGCTCATACCTCTAATCCTAGCACTTTGGGAGGCCAAGGCCAGAGGAGTGCTTGAGGCCAGGATCTCAAGACCATCCTGAGCAACATAGTGAGACTCTGTCTCTACAGAAAAAAAACCCAAAGAAACACACTAATAAATAATAGTGTAAAAACTTAACTCAGATCAGTCAGAAAGTTCTTCAGTTTCTCCTATCCTATTCCTATGCTTAAAACTCTTGCTTACTTTTCTTTAAATACTAGAGAGAGAGACTATTACAGGAATACGAATTTCAGGCCTCTTGCTTTCTTTGTGGTTCACAACTTTACTGAAGAAGTAATTAAGTATTTTCTTTTAAAGGGTTCTTTGATGTGTCACAGGCTATATTAAAAAGGAAATGTAAAGAAGGAACATAAAAAAGTGTTAACCAAAGAATTTATTATTATCTATCCTGCTTATTTGAAAGTAGCCTCTTTTTTTTTCATGGAAAATACATAATTTGGAGAATCTAGAGTTGACTATAATTATCAGTTTTAAAGTTCTAGCATGATATAGGGGCCACTGTTCCATCATTCATCACATCTTATAGTATACTCCTTACTTACCTTTCCTGTTTCCTGTTATTTTCCTCTTTCCTTTTCATAGTTCTCCATTTCCTAACTGTTTATCCTCTAACTGGAAAAATACAGTGACAAACTTCTCCTTTTCCAAATATTTTTCTAGATTCTATACTGGCTGAGGCATCTGACATATATATATTTATATCACTTTAGCACATTATTTTTTTTCTTAGCCTACATTTTAATTTCCTTGTTACCTCACCGTTAGACACAATATTATCCCTTATTATACATGTTATTTTGCTGTTCCAAAGTTAGTTTTGTCTGTTTGACCTTTTTCTAAGTTGATTCTTACGTATATCTTACTTGGGTGTGAATCGCTATTGACCCATGGCAATTCTTTTGACTGCTAAATTAATTTTTTAATTTGCCTACACTATGATTGCAGCGGAAAAAGACAGTCTTCCCTATGAGCTTCAAGAGAAAAGTCCCAGATAAAGATGCTGCTTGGCCCAGTCTGGGTCATGTGGCCATCTTAAAGCAAAGAGATGGGGCTATTATGATCATATGTTCACCCCTAAGGGTGAGTGGGGAATGGGTACGAAGATTGACAGCCCTATCAGAACAATGTGGAATAAGGGAGGTATAGTTTTCCAAGGGAAGGAAGAATGCTAGGTAGGTAAAAACAATAGCTGTCCACTATATACTTTATTTTATTTTATATTTTAGTTAAAAATTTTTTTTTTTTGAGACAGAGTCTCACTCTGTTGCCCGGGCTACAGTGAGTGCCGTGGCGTCAGCCTAGCTCACAGCAACCTCAAACTGCTGGGCTCAAGCAATCCTTCTGCCTCAGCCTCCCAAGTAGCTGGGACTACAGGCATGTGCCACCATACTCAGCTAATTTTTTCTATCTATTGTTAGTTGGCCAATTAATTTCTTTCTATTTATAGTAGAAATGAGGTCTCCTTCTTGCTCAGGCTGGTTTCGAACTCCTGACCTTGAGCGATCCTCCCGCCTTGGCCTCCCAGAGTGCTAGGATTACAGGTGTGAGCTACCGCACCCGGCCTGAGACTTCTTTTTTTATATCTTATTTTTAATAGCTTTACTGAGACACAAATAGTACACTGGGCCCAGCTACTGAGGAGGCTGAGGCAGGAGGATCGCTTGAGCCCAGGAGTTGGAGGCTGCACTGAGCTGTGATCGCACCACTGCATTCCAGCCTGGGAAACAGAGCAAGCAAGGGCTTGTCTCTAAAACAAAAATAAAACTGTACACTATATAAAAGCTTTTAAAAAGCATATCATTTTTATTGGTCAAAACAGTTCATTATATTAAAGTGTTACTGTGAAGAACCTAAAATCCGTGGGAAATTGAACTACAAATGCCAATCATCCACAACATCATCAGTTAGAAACCACGTGCAGTATGCCGCTGGGCCCCTGACCTGTCAAGAACGTGTGGCGTGACGGCCACAACTCTGGACACGTGGCTCTCCATACGCCCCACTCACAGAGACCACAGCCTCCCTGTGTTGGACGCCGGGGAGGCGTCTGCACCCACAGGGACATCCCAGCACAGACTGGAACCCCAATGGAAGTGGCAGCCTCTCCCCCTACGGTGGGGGCTTCAGAGAGGAGGCTCAGGACCCTGAAGGCAGCCCCAGGCCAGGAACAAGACCAGGGGCCCCAGGAGGCCTGGCCGGCAGCCACTCCTCTGGTTCAAGCCCCACCGGCTGCCACAGGGAGAGGCCGCAGCCCCCTCAGGTCAGCACAAAGGGGGGCCCAGGGCCCCAGCCCCGAGCCTTGGCCTGCGCTCCGGTTCTCCAGCCACAGCGCCCCCACCCTGGCCGGAGCTGGGCACAGGTGACGCTCACAGCAGACACTCAGCCCTGTCCCTCTGCCGTCCCCGCCACAGAGAGCAGAAGGAGGCAGGCGCTGGCCCGGCCAGGGCGCAGGGGAGGTCGGGGGCTTGTGCACCCGCAGACGCTCGAGACCCTCAGGCCTCTAGCCACATGGGGAGAAGTGCTCTGGGGGGCCCTGGCCCCCTGCCAGGCACAGGAGCGAGTGCGGACACATACAGGACAAGGCACAAGACAGGCCAAGCGGGGACACCCCGAGACAGGCCCACGTGGAGCTGTGAGGCCGAGGCCAGACCTGGGCACCTCACTCCACACCTCAGGTGCCTCTGCCCTTCTGGGAGAACGGCGCTGGACCAGACCAGACCCCCAGTGGCTAGGGTGACCGGGCGGCAGCACAGAAGGCCTCTCCCGGGGCTCCGTCTGCAGTCACAGGCGGTGGTCACTTCACTTCCCAGGTGGCTCGGCTCATTCTCACCTGCTGACGCTGCCAGCCCAGAACTACCCTCCTCCCGGGGACGCATCCTGACCTGCCGCCCGCGGACAGAGGACGCTCACCCCAGCGCACCACTCTGCACACTAAAGCTGCGTCACAGCCCCCACGCGCTGCCAGACAGGGCGGTGCCAACGGGCTCCACTGCGACAGACGCCCACCTCCCTCCCGTGGGCTCAGGCCCCGTGGGCGCCTCTCACCCGTGGCCAGCCTTGCGGTGTCTGCTGATCTCCTTCTCCCCCTCGATGATCCACTGCATGATCTTCTGCGTCTTCTCCACGTCCTCCGAGGGCCCCGGCACCTCCACGCTGGCACCCTTCCCCGCGTCAGCCTTCTTGGCGTTCCTTTTGGAGGGCGCAGCAGCTTTCCCACTGCAGGAGCAAGACCTGCGTGTCAGCCACACCCCAGACAACCTCCCACGGCTGCCAACAGCGCATACCGCGGAGCCCACCGGCTGCCGCCTGCTCTGGTGCCGTCTGGGGATGGGCTCAGTGGGCGCTGCCCCCCTCCCAGTCTGACGCCCAGGGCAGGAGCCAGGACCCGCCCCCCACAGCAGGCACCAGCACCAGGCTGACTCCACCCAGGCCCCGCTGCTCCTCCAAGCCCAGACACGCCCCACTCCGCGCCCGGGGCCCTCACCAGGCCCGAGAACACCCCACAGAGCCTGGTCACGCATGTTGGCCGCAGCCGTGACTCCCCGGTGAGTTTCACAGGAAGTTCTGAGCTCACACCAGGCCACAGCCTTGTGCCTCAACCTCCCCTGGGAAAGCGCCTCCCAGCACAGGCGCAGGCATGAGGGGACCGCAGCCCCGACCCCCACGGCAGGCAGCTTGGCGGCGCACACTCACCCATGGGCCAGGCTGTCGCCAGCGCCAGGGGCGGCGCCCGAGCTCTCCGAGTAGCCACGGGGTTTGGCTCCGTGGCCATACGGCTCCAGGCCCCACACGAAGCTGCCCTGGACCCTGCGGGCGGCCTCAGCCTCGGTCTGCTCCTTGGGCCGCGCCGCGCCGTGGTGCATGTGGTGGTGGACGTGCCGGTGGTGGTGCAGCCCGGCCGCGTCCGGCTTCGCGCCTGACTTGGGCAGGTGCTTGCTGTGCGTGGAGGAGCCGCCCCCCAGCGCCGCCGGCACTTTCGCCAGGTGCCCGCTGTCGGGGGAGCGGTGGCCCGGCCCCGGCGACTGGCAGCCGGGCGTCCTGAGCACCCGCTGCACGTGCTCGTCCAGGATGCTCTCGGGGTTCTCCTCGTGCGCGTCCCGGAGCCCGGCACAGCCCATGTCCACGTAGCGCGGCGGGAAG
Organism: Lepilemur ruficaudatus; assembly: GCA_963574885.1. Lineage (NCBI taxonomy): Eukaryota > Metazoa > Chordata > Mammalia > Primates > Lepilemuridae > Lepilemur > Lepilemur ruficaudatus. The sequence continues at coordinate 10,779 of CAUYRT010023554.1, forward strand.
TGGTGCCAGGTGGGGCCGGGAGGCAGCTTGTAACTCGCCCCCAGGGGGCCGGAAGACAGGTCGCCATCGTCGCCTTCCTCCTCCTGCGCGGGGACAAGGCGGCACTGTCACTTCTCAGCGCTGGCCGCACCGTGAAAACCGACACGCGGGGAGAACACACGAGAAGCGGGGCTGGCCCTGCCGCGTTCCTGCAATCAGGAGCCACTGCGCAGACGCCGCGGCTGCCGAGCTGGGCAGGGCCAGGGCGAGGGGCCTGAGCCCGGGAGCCTCCCTGTCTTCGCTGGTCCCGGGCGGCAGGCTGGGGACGTGGGACGGGACAGGGTGCAGACCGGAGGGGACCCCGCCGGGGCCTCAACCGCTGCGCACCGAGGCCCAGGGAGCAGCGTGGCCGGCGCCCCGGACAGAGAGGGCGCCGCACGGGAGTGGCTGCCTTCTATGATTTCTTCAAGCAAAGATTTTAGTTTTCCTGTTTCTCAATTTTACTGCCATAAATACATTTTGAGCACGTTTTCAGAGAGAACGTGGCCCTCACACACAAGAGCTCCTGGAATTTCATCTGCTATGGAAACCGTCTGTCCGCGCACACGAGGCCACTCCGCCTCCAGAGTCATGGTTCACGTCTTTCTCCCCTGACTGGGTCGTGTTGAGTGACCTGGCACTGAGGACAAGGGAGGGAGCCGTCGACTCCCGCACTTAACACACACTTCCACGAATTTGCCACCAGTTTCTCACACGTGCACGGGAACGGGCATGCCTGCCGAGGATGCCTCAAACAGCACCACGTTTTACAGTGAAAATAACTTATTTTAAAAATTTGAGGCCTGGTGCAGTGGCTCTCACCTGTAATCCTAGCCCTCTGGAAGGCCAAGGCAGGAGAACTGCTTGAGCTTGGGAGTACGAGACGAGCCTGAGCAAGAGCGAGACGCGTCTCTACTACAAATACAAAAATTAGCCGATGTGGTGGTGGTGCCTATAATCCTAGCTACTCGGGAGGCTGAGGCAGGAGGATCGCTTGAGCTCAGGAGTTGGAGGATGCTGTGGGCTATGATGCTGCTGCTGCAGTTCAGCCTGGGCAACAGAGCAAGACCTTGTCTCAAAAAAAAAGGCAGCCCTGCCTGGGGGGTCTCGAGGTCTTGGAGGGCTGAGGCTCACATCTTACATAAGGGATCAGATGAGTAACAGTTCCTTGGAGAGACATCATGTTTTAAACTCAGGTGCGGAAACTCATATGAACAAAACATTTCTGTTCTATAAACGTTTACATTCACAAACCACCACAACGAGCCTGGCGGACACCACGCAGCAGCCACCAGAGGGAACCACGCCTGCCGAGAGAGACGCAAAGGCCTTTCTGCAGGTGCCACAAGACGCCCACAGCATCTGGAGGGCTGTTCCGTGGTCTCCACGAACCATGTTACACACGGAAGGACACGTCCGTGGCCGACGTCTCAGGCAGCCGCAGGAGCCCACGCAGGGCCGGCGACGGTGTCTGTCCCGTCCCCTCAAACGTGGCCTTGCTGGGTGGGGAGGGCCCGAGTGGTGCAGGGGCTCGCCAGGACGTGTGACCTGCGCAAAACGCCACAAGCACACAGGCGGCAGCCCACTTACCATGCGCACGCGCCTCAGCCGCTCCTCCAGCTTCTCCTCGGCCTCCCGCGTGCGCTGCACGGCCTCCAGCCGGTGGATCAGCTCCTCCGCGAACTTCTGCGGCTCCACGCGGATCTCCTTGGGCACACGGTAGGTGCGCTGCGGGGGACACGGCGTGAGGCGGCGCCTCTCCACGCCCGACCTCCACCCTCGCCGGGGCGTGCCCGGTTCAAGGTCCCTTGCAAACACTTCTAGGAGAGGAAACGGCGTACAGAGTCCCGTTCATGTAAAGCCAGCACTCACTCTCCCCGTTCCCGGCAGAATCGCACCCTCATCACTCGGCTCCCGTCAGCCACACGCCCCCTCGCCGCAGCCGGCAGGGCGGGCTCAGGACGCTCGGCTCCCAGGTGCGTCCCCCGGCCAGGCCAGGGCGTCTGGGCAGGGGAGCGCCGGCTCAGCTAGAAAGGGCCCGAGGGGGCCGGGAGGGCCACACTGCGCCAGCACCCAGGAAGCGATGTGGGGGTGGCGGGAGCCTGGAGGACTTGCCTTTTTAAAATAAGGTAAGTCTGCAAAGTATTTCACAGCAATACACTTACTCAGAGTGTTACTTTGAAACAATTTCAAACTCCAAGTCAGTCGCAAGGAAAGAGCAAGGAGCTCCGTCCACCTTCACCCCGATTCCCGACACTCGCACTCTGCCACGTCCGCTCTGCGATCCTCCCATTGGCGGGCACGGGCGCACACACATATGCACACCGGATGCACACACAACGCACACATGCACACTTCTCTGAGCCAGTCAGAGTGGACGTGACGAAAGCAAGGCGTCTGCACACCCAAGCGAGGCAGCCACGGAAGGCAGACCGGACCCAACACGATGCTCCATCTGCTCAGGCAGCTCCGCCCGCTGCCCCTGCCCCCCGTCCTTCCTGACAAACGTGTCCTAAGACCCGAGCCACCAACGCCTGGCAGGGCCACCCCCCCACTGTGACTGGGGACAGGGCGGGAGCAGTGTGGGCACAGGGATGGGCTCCCTGTGAGCTCGGTTCCTCCGCCACCCACGTGGGCTCCAGCCTGGACCCGCCTCTGGGCTCCTGTTTCTTGTCCACAAAACGAGAACAAAACACACCTAAGACCTCAGACGCGAGGTGAGATTAGACAGCTAAGCCGCATCCACGGTGCCCACGGCCCAAGCTCAGAGAAAGCCACGGGTGGGCGGGGCTCACGTGGTGGCTGGGCCTGCAGCCCAGAGGTGGCCACAGAGCCCGTGAGGGGGGCTCCCCAAGAGGGCCTGGGAGCGCAAGGGGTGCGCGCCCAGGACGCTGTGATGCCATGGCTGAGAGCAGCCAGTGTAGGAGGCTGGCCCTCAGAAGGGGCAACTGGGGTGCCCAGCACTTCCGGAAGATTCTGAGGGGCACCTGCAGAGGAGGTGGACGGTGTGGTCTGGAGGAGTGTGGACGCCAGGATTCCCAGACAGACGGAGGGCCCAACACGGGCCTCTCCTGCTGGGCCTGCGCGGCCTCGAGGCTGGGGGGCTGGGGCTGGGCCGCCTGTGTGCGCACAGCAGGAGTGACGGTCCAGAGAGATGCTGGGGGCCCTGCGGGCTGCGTCACCAAGATTCCGAGAACGGCAAAGCCATCAGAATCATCAGATTTATGGAAGAAGCGCAACCTTTCCAGCTTCGGAGGAACGGGAAAAAAAATCATAAAAAGCCAGGTAAATGAAAACGTGGAACTTTTTTTTTTTTTTTTTGAGACACAGTCTCACTCTGCTGCCTGGGCTAGAGTGAGTGCCATGGTGTCAGCCTCGCTCCCAGCAACCTCAAACTTCTGGGCTCAAGCGATCCTACTGCCTCAGCCTCCCAAGTAGCTGGGACTACAGGCATGCACCACCATACCCGCCTAATTTTTTCTATATATTTTTAGTTGGCCAATTAATTTCTTTCTATTTATAGTAGAGACGAGGTCTCGCTCTTGCTCAGGCTGGTTTCGAACTCATGACCTTGAGCAATCCACCCGCCTCGGCCTCCCAGAGTGCTAGGATTACAGGCATGAGCCACCGCACCCGGCCAAAATGTGGAACTTTTGAGGAATTAAAAAGGAGAGTGTGGCACCTGTGGTCCCAGCAGCTTGGGAGGCTGAGGCAGGAGGATCACTGGAGCCCAGGAGCTGGAGGCTGCAGTGAGCTGTGACGAGCCCACTGCATGCCAGCCTGGGTGACAGAGCAAGACTCTGTCTCAAAAGAACGAAGGCGGTGGGGATGGGGGAGACACCCCTCTCCCAGCCACAGGGGTCTCAGGACCAGATGCTGAAGCGCAAGGGGCTGCTCTGCTCCCGCTGCCCGCCAGGCTGTGTCTTGGCACGCTTCCCGACAGCTGACCTTCAGCCTTGCCCCAAACCCCACACACCACCGGGGTGGGGGGGGTTACGGACTGTCCCAGATGCCCCAGAGAAACGGCGTCTCTGAAACCAAACACAGGCCCCCAAGCAGCGGGAGCGCAGGTGCAGAGGGCCCAGGCCGTGGCCACAGCCCGCCCAGCTCCTGGCGCAGGCAGCTCCTGGGCTCTGCACCTCTGCTCGGCACCGGTGCTCTGCTCCAAGGCGCCGTACGGACAGGGCGCGCTCATGCTGCCAGGGCCCAACCCCACCCCCAGCTGCCGGTCGGCACACATGACCTGGACAGCGGCCGTGTCTCAGATCGCAGGGTTTGTGCGAAGAGGATACAGACCACCGAGAGGTGACGCCCTCGCGGAGCTCACGTGCAGTCTCCGCCCCACAGCCAGGGCCGCGCAAGGGACACGCACGCGCCCACTGCCTCGCTCGGCTTCGTCTTCACGCTGAGTCGGCTGTGACCTTCCAGACCTCGAGGACTGTGCTTTTGACTCTAGAACTTTCTCGGGAAGCCCCTGGACCCCGGCCGTCGCCCTGCTCCCCTCACTGTGGCGCACCCTGCGGCGTCACTGAGCTCCACAGTCAGGCTCGTGACCTGCGCGTCAGGCTCTGACACTGTTTGACTGCTCTATTGAATTAGAACGTTTTTATTTCCAAACAATCTCAAACTTACAGAAAAGCTGCACGAAGAACACACACACAGTCTTCCCTGACCTTCTGAGCGTGCGCTGCCTGCCACTGTCCCATGGCCCGCGTTGCCGGCGGGCGAGTCCTGCACACGGACTGGCACAGGCGCCCCAGGGCCAGGGAGCCGCGTGGATGGAGCCTCCCGCCGACGCTCAGCCTGCGCAGCTGCGGGCCCTCAGCCTGGACCAGCGCCAGCCTCTCCCGCACGCCAGGACTCCACGGACAGCTCCAGGCCCCAAGTGACAGGCAGGGCCGGAAGCCCACTGCGGCACTCGCACACACGCAAACGCGTGGGCACACGTGGATGTACATGCGTGTACCTGCACACACACATACGCGCCTACAGTATTGTCCACTTTCTGAGAAGCAGACACCATTAGCACCCAGCTTAGGCCAAATCTGTGCCAGGGTTGGCTGGGAGGTGACAAAATGCTGCGGCAGCCTCTCCTCAGACGTGAGGACCAGCATCCCTTCTTCTCAACCATAAGCCATCACTTTCCTGACCTGGAAGTTAACAGAAAAGCTAAAAGACTGAGGAACCCGGGCTATGGGCGCCCTCCACGCCTTGCCCGCAGGCGCCGCAGGCACCCGGGGCTGGAGATGCTGCGTAAGCTGTCCTTGTCTCCCTCTGAGTCCTTCCTGCTCAAAGTCGACAAGGTCAGAGTAAGTAAAGCTAACGGCTCCCTCCTCAACAGAAGAACGCTCTGCAGAGGGACAGCCCGCACCCGCTGGGCCCCACGACCTGCAGCCCAGCAAAGCCCCAGGGCCCAGCTCAGGAGAAGCCACTGAGACTTTATCTAGCAGGCGATGCCGAGGAAGCTGCCACTGCTCAGCCACAAGACGGCCAATACCTCGAGTCTCCCTTGACCAAAGCGGCGCTCAGGGAACGCAGCGCTGGGGAGCAGAGATACCACCAGGCCCACCACCAGGGCCACGGGGCCAGGCAGCCACGCAGGGACCAGGCCTGGGCTCCAGGCTGGCGGTGGAAGCCCAGAGCTACTCCCGCTTCACAGCAGAGAAAAGGCCACGTGGTGGGCGCTGCGCAGAGGACGCTTCCTCATCCATGGAGGCACCAGCCGCGCTGCCCCCGGGGACCCTGGGGCTCTTCCAAACTGACCGTGGCTGTTGGGCTTCAGTGTCATCTGCAACTCTGCCCCTGCAGCCTGCAGGGCGTGACCATGTGCACACAGCACCTGGATTGCATGCTCCGCCAGGAGGTGAGCCGAGCTCGAGGGAGATAGCAAGGGACTTTCCACTGGCCAGCGCCACCTAAGCCCAGCTCTGGGGGCAGGACATACGGCGCATGGGGCAGGAGGGGCTGGCCTGGGCTGTGGAGCCGGTACTTACGGGGATGTGAGGCAGCGGCACCCTGCCGTTGACCTGCACGCTCTCCTGCATCTCCCTGCGGTGCTGCTTGCGGATCCGGTACGGCGGGATCCCGTCCCTGCGCAGGAGAGAGAGGAGCGTTAACTCGGAGAGAAGAGCCAGCTTCCGCACGGCACCTGGCCCAGCGCTGACCGCCAGTGGGTGACAGTGTGGGCCCCACGCTGCCCACCACCACCGACACGCATATGCACACGCAGGGCAACGCTGCACGCCGTGTGCAGGTAAACACACGCACATCCTATGCATCCGCACGCGGGCACAGGTGTGCACGACAGCAGAGCCCAGGAGCTCAAGTGTGTTTTCTCCCGGCGGGCGCCTGCCGAGCACTCTGACATTCAGCCGTGCCTGCTTCCTACGGCCGACAGCTGAGCACGGTTCCTACGTGTCCCAAGGGTGGAGCACACAACAGCACCCGGACGTGGCGGCACAGCCGCGCGCTCACTGCTGACCCTGCTTTACGGCCTGGGTCGGGGGCTCAGGGCAGCGTTGGGGGCTGCAGCTTGGGCACCATGGCAGCCTGGCTCGAGTCCCACAGCTGCGTCCTCCAGGAGAAGCCTGGGCAGCATGATCTCTGAGGGTGCGCAAACTAGTTTCCTCAAACAACAGGCGTTCATTATGAGCCCTTTAGCAGATCATGAAACACACATAAAATTATAGATGTCTTTTTTGGTTTTTTCGAGACACAGTCTCGCTCTGTTGCCCGGGCTAGAGTGCAGTGGCGTCAGCTTAGCTCACAGCAACCTCAAACTCCTGGAGACAGGATGACCAGAGAGAGCTGGGCCGTGGCCACCTGGCGGGCACTGGTGCTTCTCAGGCGTCCTGAGCGGTCAGAGCATCTCAGGGTGCCACAGGTAGTGTGGGGCAGAGCTGCAGTTGTGGCTTAGCGACGTGGGGGCTCATGGAAAGGACGGGCATGGGAACAAGTGAGCCTGAGTCTCTAAAATACCTTTAACTTGCCCTCAGGGTTTGTTCAGGTGTCCTGAAGCCACTAACTTATTTGTTTCTTAGATTTGTGACTTAGATTGGATACTGTATTTATTTTATTTATTTATTTATTCTTTTGAGGCAGGGTATCACTCTGCCGCCCTGGCTGGAGTGCAGTGGTGTCATCACAGCTCACAGCAACCTCAAACTCCTGGGCTCAATCCTCCCGCCTCGGCCTCCTGACTAGCTGGGACTACAGGCATGCGCCACCATGCCCGGCTAATTTTTTCTCTATATTTTTAGTTTGCCAATTAATTTGTTTCTATTTTTAGTAGAGACGGGGTCTCGCTCTTGCTCAGGGCCACAGGCTTTTTTAACTTAATGCCAGAAGTGACAACTCATCACTTCTGCCGTATTCTATTTGTTAGAAATCAGTAAGTCCATTCCACACTCAAGGACAAGCGATTACCCAAAGGCACGAATACCAGGAGGCAGGGATCTTTGGAGGCCATCTTAGAGACTGCCTTTCACACCCCGACTGTCAAGTCAACATTGCAAGGAGATAACCCTGCATTCTGTGCCTTTGAAAAATTTCCCACTTTACTGTAATTATTTATGATATTTTGTATTTACATTCTCTATAATCATACCCATAATTCCCTTTATTTGTATTTTTCTTTGCTCTCTCAAAACTGCTAATAGTGATAATTAATACTATTACTCCATGGTTTTTATATCATATTATTGAAGGAGCTATAAAATGTAATTGAAAGTCTATAAAGTCAATTTTGCCTGTGAACAAATTACTCTTTTTATTCATCCCTGATTCATTTCCTATGAAATTCTATATGTATCAGTATTCTTAATTATGTTTAAAATAATCTATTTATCCAAATAAGACATAGAGGCTGATAATTCTTCCTTTTTCTGAAATGGAGTGACAAGCAGAGTGGAATGGAGTGAGGGACAAAAGAGAGATAATGGGAAAATGTTCAGTTCTTTTGGGGACATATTTTCAGAGTATAGTTTTGTTATTTTTAAAAAAAAATAAGAGTTATATCAATATTCTAGTGAAAGCATTTAAAATAGCTTTAAATATAAAATGAATTCATGTTATGAATTTACACTATTTTGAATTATGCACATTACTGTTTTTCTGTTAGTGCAAGTTATGATTTTATATAATGTCATCAGAGTTGGCAATTAATTTGTTAATTATTCTATAAAGAAAATAGTCACTCTAGCATATCCATTGCATGTATATTAAGTGTTCAATATGTTAAATGTATTATATGCTCAATAGTTGTTGAGGTATCAGAAGTAATGTTACATATTTGAATTTTTAATAATCAACATTTGCATGCTATATCCATTTGGATAGCTATTGGCGGTACTGCATAGAATTCTTAGAGTAATTTTACATGCAACTTTTTAGGAAATGTGAAAATTACATGGTATGAATAAAATAAGGGCATGTAAATATTTCAGAGCTGGAAACACTCTGGAGGTCATCTGAACCAAACTTGCACACTGTACAATATACATTTGCTTTACTGCTTTGCTTTTATTATACTTTTATGATCTGGCTTATTCTATACTTGTTTGTATTTACTCTTGATCTCTATTTCTCAACACAACCTCAATACAACCATTTTATTCTTTACATGGCTTTCCTCTTCCATACCATTCTGCATACACATATACATGTATAGGTAAAAGTATTTAGTATATATAGAATGCATAAGTGAAAGATATAAATAGACATATAAAAATAGACATGGATGATATATATATATATATATATGAAAGTGTATGTATAAATGGTACATATATCCATGTGGAAGATATATACAAAATATATATGCTTATGTGATATATATGAAAACATAGAAAAATATGTACATTTATATGCAAAAATCTCTGTGTGAGTATATATGGAAAGAGATATATGTGTGTTTATATAGTCAATATGTAAATACATTGAGAAATTTATAAATATACATTTATACATATATATATGTTTATGTATATACGTACAAATGCAGGTACTCTTGAATTACTTTTTTTTTTTTTTTTTTTTTTTTGAGACAGGGTCTCACTTTGTTGCCCGGGCTAGAGTGCTGTGGCATCAGCCTAGCTCACAGCAACCTCAAACTCCTGGGCTCAAGCGATCCTTCTGTCTCAGCCTCCCAAGTAGCTGGGACTACAGGCACGCACCACCATGCCTGGCTATTATTTTCTATATAGTTTTAGTTGGCCAATTAATTTCTTTGTATTTTTAGTAGAGACGGGGTCTTGCTCTTGCTCAGGTTGGTCTCGAACTCCTGACCTTGAGTGATCCGCCCGCCTCGGCCTCCCAGAGTGCTAGGATTACAGGCGTGAGCCACCACACCCGGCCTGAATTACTTTTAATAATAGCATCCCACAAAATAATAGTCCTTGCTAATGTATTTTCTTTTTCTTTCCTGCTACATTTTTTCTTCCTTTTTTTATTCTCTTCTCTCCTTTTCTCTTCTATTATTTCTTTTCTCTTTCATTTTTGTCTTTTCTTTCCTCCTTTCCCCATTTCCTCCCTTCCCTACTTCATGTTCCTCCTCCTCTTCCCTGGCCATGTCCTCCCCACTGTCCTGTTCATCTTTCTCTTACCTTTTCTTCTTTCCCATTCTTCCTTCCTCTATCTATTCTTCCATTTCTTCTCTCTTTTCCTTCTTTGTCTCCTTTTGTCCTTATATTCTAATCTTTCTTTCCTTTTTCCCTTCTTTCTTTCTTTCCTTTTATTTATTTTTCACAGAATGGGATTGTTTTATGTTATTTTTTTGACTGAGCCCCATTTTCTGTGTGTTACCCAATAATAAAAAGGTATACACATCATTGATTACAGTTACAACTATGGCAAAATAATATTTGTACTCTGATCAGAATGCTTATACTTGCTAGGTGAATATTTTAAATGTATAGGATAATATTATGGTTTTTTAAAAAACTTTATTATTATTTAAGCTTTGATAAAAGCTTAAAAATATAAGATAACTATAAGCAACATGAGTTATTAAATATATGGTAGAACATAAATATATTAGACTCTTATAACCAGAACTTGGTTAGAGGCAAGATAAGCCAACATTGGAAAACCATAGCTAAGAGTCCAAGAAGACCTACAGGATAATGTTGAGTCCTGGATTCTAGGCATTCTAGGAATGAATATTTGGAAATGAGTACAATGAGCAGATCTAACGTTTGAAGCCATTCAAAATCTGAGATCCCTTGTCACTCTAGACGTGATTGGGATAGGTAATTGACTGATGATACCTAAAAGACAGGCAATCAATAGAAACACAAATCAACAAAAGATTCACCAGAAGAGAAGCTTGATAACTGATGTCACATTAACTAGTGAAAGAGCTGGACTATTGAGCTCAAAGGCAAAATGCTCATTGACTAAGATATAAATATATGGAGCAGGCACTGAAACATACAGGAAGATGCACATGATTGAAGGAGGGTGGGGGATCATGAAGGTGATAGTGAACGCAGAAGTAAGACTGAATTTGTTTTCATTCTAAACTCAAGCAGAGCTCCTTCTCTTTCATGTTCTAGTCTCACTGGAACTAGTAAGTTCCAGAGTAAGTGGTAGGATAAGCCCGCAGTAGCTATGGGTAATGTTGGTACACCAGCAAAGGTTAGAAGGGAGAGCTTGGCCACTGAGAAGACATTGTTCTATGTGAATGCTGGCCTCTTCAGAGTCGTAGTCTTAGGCCATTTGCTTATTTCTTTGATGCAACTATTGTTCAAAATCTTTTTTTAACTTCTTGAAACTAATAGCAATAACGTAATGGGCACCATTTTTTAGTGTTTACTATGTTCTAAGTACAATGCTAAAAGTGTTACATTACCTTATGCATCTCAAGAGCAATTTGTGATATAGCTATCATTCCATTCTACATATGAAAACAGGCCTAGAGAAGTAGTTTCCTGCTACTTATGCAACCAAATATTAATTTTTTAAACCATGGAATTTGTCAAAGTAAAAGAATAAGAATCTGTAAAAAAAAAAAAAAAAGCCCCGTTTAATTTCTTAATAGGAGACTTGTAATCATGTTACTGTATCTTTAAAAAGTAAAGTCCAATAAAAATCCATTAACTACTTTCAAATATAGCAATCCTTCTGTCCAGCTGTGAAAAGTACTAGATGATACTTATTTGCCATTTGTGTTATTTACGGTCCATGACTTTTATGGTAACTGGTTCCTATTATTGGTTTCTATTAATGTAAAACATAAGTGAACATAAATGAGGCGTGAATCATTTCTTTTTATTAGCCCCACAGTCTTCACTCAGTACTTGCAGTAACTCCAGCTGTGTCTTGTTAGTGATAACCTATTTAAAGAAGAAATTTTTAAGAATAAGGGATATGATTAGAAATCTTTGACCATTTTATATTACTTCTCTTCTGCACAATAGTGATGGGGAAAAAAAAACAGTATGTAATTAACGGCTAGCAAAATCTTGAGCTGCCTCTGACTTGTATTGTGCTTGATATGGTACGAGATAACCAGTGGATTTTAGAAACCTAGAAAAATGACTACTACATTACAAGTAGGATATGTTTTAAGTTACTTTTCACAGTGCAGCTATGGACTTTCGTCTAAGTATTTGTGTCATTAAAAGTTTTCTATTGGTATCAGTGTAATTGAAAAATAGAGTTTAGAATTTTAAATAAAGAACAGTTCCAATAAATAAAAATTACAGTTCTTTTATGTTTAGGGAGACACTTTTTAAATATAAAATTTAGCATTCCCCTAAAAATTTTAATTTCATAAAAACCACACATTCTTGTATTTATATTTATAGGTGGGTTATTAGAAAACTATGCTTAGAATCTTTTTCTAATGTTTTTACTTATTCAAAAAGGGAGAGAGTTATTTTTTAATTACATTAGAAGAGATGTACTTTTTAAAATTAGAAAACAAAGCAACATAACTACAAGTTTACAGTTATAGCATGTTATATGTATTAACATAAATATGTGTAACATAAACTTATGTAAATATATAAGTTTATATAATATAAACATGTTAACAAATATGTATATCTATAAATAAAATTACATAAGAAGTTCACCAGTTATAGCATGAAGATCTTTTGATGTAACTGGAGAAACTTCTGTTTAATTTAAAACTTTCAAAATGTAATCATTTTTACTTGAGAGGAGATTTCTTGAATGTAAGTGATATTCTTGTTATGTCGTGAATTTTCTAACTCAAGAACAAATTATATTTTAAAAATAATTTAGTAAGCTTGCTGTACTTTGTAGAAGTTCACTAGGCTTGGTCATCAATAATATGTCAAAAAAAAAGTCCTCCATAATAAAATATGTACTTCATCCTGTCTTCTCAGGGGCCTTTCCGAGATATCGCTGATGTATTAGAACAACGCTACAAGCCTTTGGAGCCAACGTTGTGGGTGACAGAACCAATCAATGAATTGAAGTTGGCCAGAGAGGAGCTCAGAAGAGAGGAGTGGGTGCAAAACGTAAATGATAATATGTGAGTTCTTAGCTTTAAAAAAAATAGTTTGCACCATGTTTAGTGTATTAAATTTTCTAGTATTATCTATTTCCTAATATTTTAGAGAAAGTTTTATTTGTGAGAAGAAGGTGAGGCCATCCTTGACCTATTCGGAAGCAATCATTTTTCAACATGCACATCTTTTAAATGAGGTCCATATTGATAGCTAATATTGATAGCAAAAATATATAAATGCAACTCAAAGGAAAAAATAAAGAATCAGTGGCATTTTAAGGAGGATAAATGACCACTAGCTATGCATCTGTGATGATAATTTTCTTAATTATGTAGCAGAAGCATACATATTTATGATGCTCCTAAAATAAGGTCCAATAAAACAAAAACATTTTTCTTAACATAGACTGAATTTCACTTGGATATATTGACATAACATTGTAATTTTTAATAAATGAGGTATAATGAAAGTTTAGTTTTTTTATGACTGAGGAAGATGACTGAAAAAGATGAAGGAAGATCTAATAGCATATGCAATTTTAAATTATTTTACTGGCATCATTGATTTGAGTCTCAATTCAGACATCTTTCTCCAGGGCACTTTTTCTCTCTTAAGGGACTTTGTCATCAATAAAGTCACATGTAACTTATAAATGGACCATTTTAAATTTAGAATGGCTTTATTATTGTTGTTGTTATTATTCTATAATGCCTTTTGTAATTATCTTTGCAATGTATTATATAATAATTTTTACTATTATTTATATACTAAATAAGACATTATTATAACACACATTATTATAATTATAATGTAATAATTTTAATGTAAGTGTCATAAATTACTATATATCCTATGCTATAATATATATAAAATTACAATTATTTATTTATATATGTAATAACCATATAATGTTATATAATAATAATTTTTATAATAATCATTTTAAAATACATTAAAAAGTATGTTTTGTTGTACCAAGAAACTAGAGTTACCAAATTACCAATTATTCATCATAGTGGATTTTGGATCATTTTATCAGTCAGAAAAAATATAAAATATATATAGTTTATATATATATATATAAAATGTGCTTTATTTTAATCATATACCCTTGAAGAGACTCTTGAAAAATAAAAATTTTCACACAAACTCATATCACAGATGAAATTGGCAAGCATCTCAAGTAATTTTTATGAAGTTTTCATTTTATAGCAATTACTTGAAGTGAAATAATTAGCTGTAGAATATTTAGCAGATTCTTTCAATACTTGATTGAATTAACCCAACATATGATGAATAAGGAAATAAGGAACATTTTTTGGTTAATTAGTTCTGGGAAGGTAGATTTGTTTTACCACAGAAATTATAGAAGGTTTATACTTCTCAAATTTAGTCAAGCAAAATATACAATTTAGTGATGACTATCTAAAGAATTATATTACTCAAAATTATTTTTCTGTTTTGAACAGTGGACAGGTATATAAAATAGCATGATTCGTTGCTCAATAATTGAGATGATTATTGATAATCTGATTGACATTTCTACAGAAATCATTGTATATCAAAGATACGGAAGTATTCTTTTTTAGTATTTTCCTTGGTAAGCCTAGAAAGATCAGATATCAATATTATCCCGAAGGAAATGGACTCAACTTGTATTTTCCAGGGAATACTTATAAATTTCAACCTCTCTCTACTATGTTAGTGATGATCCTTTACCCTGAAGCTTTCATAGACTGAAAAGTATTTTATACTTCTGAGATTATTAATCAATCATAAACAAATTAGTTGGAAATACTAAAGAAATTATAGATTTGAAGCTATCATATTTTTAGGCTAGTTAGGCTAAGCAACTGGTCTTAGCAGCTAAGCTAAAGATAATTCCACTATTAGGAGAATTGAAACACTAATATTTTGTAGCTTCTTCTGAAACCATTTGGTCTTTGTGTACTGGATAATGAATAATTGTATCTTGTGTAGCAAAAGAAATGTTAGAAATTTAGGTTTCATATCTTCAGAGATAATAATTCTGTTACAGAAATTGGGGGGAAAGTATACCCTTATCACAGATTCATTTATTAATGCAGAGGGTCCTTTTACCACATTACCAATTTAACCTATAAGAAATTAGAGGTAGTATATTTGCCATCCGAGGGCCTTAATTAGGAACTTGCTATCTAAACCTGGGAACATAGAGCCTTTTATTTCTGATTTTAAGGGCTCAAAGTATAGCATTATATCTGAGGGTTTGATACATTTAGCTATTTTGCTTTCATATCATTATGAAAATTGCAGTGTGTTATAATAAAAGGAGTATGGGCTTTGGAACTAGATCTATGTGACTTTAAATCTTGGCTCTGTCACACAACAGCAGTATGATCTCAGGTAGGTATTCATAATTTAGCCTCCCTGAGACTCTGTTTCCCTGTCTATAAGATAAAGACAAAAGGTTACCTTGAAAGATTATCATGAGGATTGAATGAGACAATGAGTATAAACTAATAGACTTAATAGATTATTCATAAAAGATAATTATCATCATGCTTTGTATTTGCTACAGACGTAATTCTACATGTAAGACATCAAAGACGTGGAAGGGAACCACAGATTCCAAGTATGGGCTAGATTTCAACCCTTAGTCTAGAGAACCACAAGTCTAAGAGGGCCACCAGAACAGGGTTCTTCAGAGGCCTCAATGTCCTAACCTCGTAAAAGGTTTCCCACTGAGCATCTAACAGACAGATTCTCTAAGTGTGTTAGTTTGCTAAGGCTGCCATAGCAAAATACCACACACTGAGTGGCTTAAATAACAACTCAAAATGAAATTTTGAGTAAAAATTACCAAGTGCTTGATTAAAAATAAAAGGTCAACCATGTGTTAGAGATAATAAATTTTTTGATGTAGAATTTGCTCTGGTCTTTAATAATCTAGGAAAGCATTTTTGACAGAGAAGGAACTGAGTTGCATCCTGTGAAAGATGGTTAAGATTTTGATAGCGAAAAGAAGACAAAGTAGATAAAAGCAGGTTGACAGTCTGACCAAAAAATGATGGTAGGAATAGTTGACAAGACAATGACAAGACAAACTTGGCAGGGACTAATTTTTATGTTAAAGAACAGCAGAAAGAAAAACTTCCCTGAAGAGAAACTTCAAGACCAAAAATTTGGGGGTTTATCCTATAGGTAGTAGAAAATTTATGGCTTTTGAGAAAGTATTAATAGACGTTATGCAGAGAATATTAATTTGATTGTGAGACACATGGGTTTGAAAAGAAATATGCTGGATGCAGTGAAACCCATTAGGAAAACGTTGCAATAATTTTGGCAAATGTAATGGGTTAGAACCAAAATGATGAAAGAATTCAATCTTCTACTCTTTTAGTTTCCTCTTTCTATATGTAATCTCTGAGTGATTGCTTCCATTTGAGAGATTTTACCACTTCTGTACCAATGATTTCCATTCTGAATCTCTAATATCTTGCTCCTACATTCCAGATTTATATTTTCAACTACCATCTTTCTTTGCATCTCCACCAGAATGTACTAAACTCAGTATATAGCACACTGACCTGCTTCTTCTTATCTTGAATGTGAATTGCACCACCAACTGTCTGCCCAAGCTAAGGACTTGTGAGTTACCTTCTTCTTCTCCGGCGTTACCCATATCCTATTTTTTCTACCTTTTAAATGTCTCTCAAATTCAGCCTTCTCCTTTCTACTACTACTATCTTAATTTAGGCACTTACAACTTCTAAACTTTAATTGCCATAAAATGCCTTCTATCTTGTCTACCCAGTCTTGCTTACTCCCACCCAGTGTATTTTACAACACCAGCACTAAAGAGATTCAATCAGGCTATTATTCAGCCATAATGCTTTCAATGCCTTTTGTCACCTCCCAGGTAAAATTGAATTCCTTATTGCAAGACACAAGTCTGATCCAAGCTTATTTCTCTAGTGAACCTTTGCCATGTTCCATAAGAAACTCTGTACTCCAGAGATACTGAACTGTTTTCATTCTTTTCTATGTCCCAGGTTCTCTCATGTTTCTGTAAGAAATTTCCTACCTCTTTTGATTTACTCAATCACCTCAAATCCACTTAAAAAGGTAAAAAAAGGACTTTTGTTTACTTTTTAAAAATTGAAACCACAATTCATATTTATTGTAAAAACATTAAACATTATTTGGTGATCACCAGTTATGTTTTCCAGAAGCAACTACTGTCAACCATTTCTTTTCCATCCATCCAGGAATTTTGGTTTGCATATGTAATTATATGTGTATTTATTATTCTTTTATTTAAATGTGGCAGAATGTTATATATACTGTTATATATACTTCCTCTTTATGGGAAATAATGATCAGAGAGAATTTTAGAGTTTGAAATTTCAGAGGAGAGCATCCCAAGAATTATTCTCACATGTGAAATGGGACCATGTCAGTTGCTTAAATGAAAGGGGGAAAGAAGTCATTATTATTAAGAGGCAGAAAAAACGGGAGGCTACAATGGTACGAGAGCTATCAAAGTTAATGTTTAATTTACTCATCAACAGCTGACGTGAAATGAAGTGGGCAATCATCAGTCAGATGGTAGAAGCTATAATATGGGCTTCACTAAATTCTTATGAGAGGCGTGAAGGTCCTATATGTTAATACTTTCTATTACTTGTAAACATCTGGCTTAATACAGGAGCCTATGATTATGCAGACTATATTTGTATCCAAAATAGAGTGTATTTAGGATATTACAATAGAAGTGAGTGCCAGTCAGTTTTCTGGTAGGTAGAATAATGCTTCAGTCCCCAAGTAAGAGTCCAGGTGTGTCATAATCCCAGAAACCTATGAATATGTTACTCTACATAATAAAAAGGATTTTGTAGCTGTGATTACATTAAGGATTTTTAGATGGGGGATTATCCTGGAGTATCTGATGGGGGGACCAGAGTAATCACAGTGGTCCTTAAAAGTGGAAGAGGAAAAGAAAGTCAGCATGTAGCAACGTGAGATGGGCTCAACTCACCCTCACTATCGTTCAAGGCGGGAGATGAGGGGCACTCCAAGAAATGTAAGCAGCCTCTAGATGCCAGAATAGGCAAGGAAATGCATTCTCCCCTAGAGCCTCTAGAAAGAACGCAGCCCTGCCAACACCTTGACTTCCACCCAGTGAGACCCATTTTGGATTTCTGACCTTCAGAATTGTAAGTTAATGAATTTGTATTGTTTAAACCACCAAATTTGTGGTAATTTGTTAGAACAGCAAAAGAAAGCCAATACAAGTGTTCTTCCTAAAGGTTTCCAAGTCAAGAAGCTATTGAATATCTTGCTAGGTCAGACTTTGGTGTTTAGATTAAGTATAAACCTGAGCTAAATTTGCGGTAAATCCTTGGATCCCTAAGGATTCAAGATTCTTCTGCATGTTCAGGGTATGGACATTGAGGATTAAAAAATTATGAGAGTGACTTGAGTTTCCCTGTGAAGAGAAATTCATGATTAAATCATATTGCAGCTATGTTATATTTTAAACTTACATAGATTTTCATTTAAGAACCTCAGTACTAACACCTCAATAGCTGTCTCTACATTTTGGAAGAATAAAAGGTGTTAATTTTCCTGGTTGTTACTCAGAGCAGGTGAAATGGGAGACATCCATAAACATTTAGTAGCAAAGCAGAACTAGTAACTTGATTATTTGAGCTCCTCCATTTGTTGAAACTAATAAAAAACATTCAATAGCTAGGAATCTTATCTGCCTTCATTTCCTTCAAATTTGCAACCTAGCTTAGATAGGAGCCTTGGTAAATGTTAGATTACTCACTTTTAAACCTTTTAAATATTGTTGCTAATTAAATATCAGCATCATTTTATAGATACTACTATAAAAAATGTGGGAAAGTTTAAGAAGCTAGATAGTAATAACAGTTTTAAAAATGGACATTTTGGCTGGCTTCAGTGGCTCATGCCTGTAATCCCAGCACTTTGGGAGGCCAACGCAAGAGGATCACTTGAGGCTAGGAGTTCAAGACCAGCTTAGACAACAAAGTGTGATCCTGTCTCTATAAAAAATAAAAATTAGCCAGATGTGGTGATGTGTGCCTATAATCCTAGCTACTCAGGAGGCAGAGGCAGGAGGATCACTTGAGCCCACCAGTTCAAGGTTGCAGTGAGCTATGGTCACACCACTGCACTCCAGCCTGGGTAGCAGATTGAGACTCTGTCTCAAAAAAAAAGGACATTTAAAAAAATGTGATATAGATGGATGAGATCTGGTTATATTTATCACTAAAGAATGGTGAAAAGGAAATTTAACACCTCTCAAAACTTTTTTGACTTGTCTGATTTTTTCCAACACTTTAGACCTTTATAATTTGCATATTTTCTAAATGTTATTGTATTATGATAAATAGATTATCATATATTTTCAGATAATGTTTTCTTAACAATTCAACTTTTATTTGTAACACTTCCATTTATTTTAATTACTAGCACAGTGTGCAGCATTTATTAATCAGCAGAGCCTTTTTAAGTTAAAATACAAAATTAGCTAACCCCATTAACACAGAATACTCCAAACAAGCAGTAATAGGAGAGGTAGTTACTGTGCAAATCGTATTATACATGCGGGTGCTCTAGGGCACAGTTAAGCGTGATTACCCTCTTTTGATCCAGTATTCCTCTGCCTCTCCCAGCTAATTTCCAGTGGAAATTTACAAAGTGCTGCCTTCATTTTTCCAGCTTAATTTTTCTAATGAAGTTCTGGTACTTTATAACACTGGGGATATAGATAATAAGCCTGTGTATAATTAAGAAGTTCTAGAATTTGTCTACAAAAGAGCCTTTTATTATTTTGGCTGTACAGTGAGAACTGTGCTTTCTTTTTGTCCACTATTTTTCTGAAAAAAAAGTTCTTTTTAATAAATGACCACAGAACACTAGAATTCTTTTCTTCCGGACATCTAAGTCTAAAGAAATTTATGATATATAACATCTATGGAATTTGATAATTTGGCATACTTTTAGTGATATACCTAAGAATATTACATGTGTATTTTTAGTATATTCTATTAGACAAGTCATAAAAAGGCACTTTTTGTCTTTTTAGTTAGGTTTTGTCATATTCTAAACACTTTTCCTAATAAAATGCCTAACATATACCAAGTAAAGCTTTGTTCATTAACTGTTAGTCGGTTTATGAAGCATATGGAATTTCTTTTGTGAGATACCTGTGTGTTATAGTCACATACATCCTTATATTAGTATAGCATTTATCCATCCCAGATTTTCCCTATTTAAATTTTTTTCATAGGCCTCATACATTGTCATATCATTTTCAATGTGTTTCAGTTTCAATTTACAGTTCAAAAGTGTGAGGGGCATCAGACGAGACTTGAAGGCTGAATAGAAGTTTGCCAGGCAGAGAAAGGAGAGTGGCATGGAGGAAGTGGCATGGACAGAGCCATCTTATGTTAAAAGTGCACAGCTTGTGGGGTTTCAGTTTGCTGTCTGAGGAATCTCATGAAGGTTAGCTCATAGCTTTGGTACCTGATGCAAAGTGGCAGAAGTGAGATGGAAAGTATAGATTGGAGCCAGAGTATAAAGGGCCATGTGTACCATGGTTAGTTATTTGGATTTGACCCTGTAGAGGCAGTCGGTAAAGTCATCACAGTATTTTAAGCACTGGCATGAAAGAATCAGATTGCCTACAGATATCACCCTACTAGCTGTGTAGATGGTTTAGAAATGGGAGTCACTGGGGACAGAGGCCAGTTAGAGGACTGTTTCCATAGTCCTGTCCAGAGATAAAGAGGACTTGCAATAGAAATGAGACATTTATAACAGAGGAAAGAAAAAGTTTGACAAACCACTTTATAGGTAGAATCCTATAAACACTAAACCAGATTTAGGAACAGCCTGATAGAGTGTAGATGGTGTGGTCAAGGGCACAGGTGCATTTAGAATTGTTGTCTCAGAGCTTCTTCGTTGCAAAGAACAAAGATCCACTCGAGATAACTCAACAAATTAAGGATATGTTTAAAAGATACATCGAGGAATTTCATGGGTATAAGGAACCAAAGGAAAACTGGAATGTGGTGACTATCTCGTGGGCTGCAGGGACATAGTGTTCTTCCTTTAGTAGCAACTATGCTTTTCTCTGCATTTCTGCTTCTTATCTTCTTTCTACTGACTAGCTGATGATTCATAAATCATAAATTTTCTTTCTCATAAATCTTTAGCTTGCACTTACCACCCCAGGCCTAATTCAACATAACCTTCTAGCTCTAGAACCCACAGCTAATTCTGTTTCTCAGTTCAAATTTCTGACAGAAAATCTGTTTTGCTCACTTTTCTCTTTACATTGTTAGGATTCTCTCTTTGCATTTGACATTTGACAGCTTGACAATATAATTTGCTACCGGGAAGATCTTTTGGGGTGGTGACTATATGGGGATCTCTGAGCTTCCTGTATCTGAATGTATAAATCTCTTGCTAGATTCAGGAAGTTTTCAATTATTATATTGGTAAATAGATTTTCTATTCCTTTGGACTTTTGTTCATTTTATGTAACACCCAATATTTGAATATTTGGTTGCTTTATGGTGTTTAATTTGTCATATAAGCTTTGTTTATTCTTGTTTATTTTAATTTTTTTTGGTCTGAGGGGTTTATTTCAAAAGACTTGTCTTCAACTTCTGAAATTCTTCTGCTTGATCTAGTCTATTCTCAAAGCTTTTGAATGTATTTTTTGTATCATGTATTGAATTTTTTAGTTCCAGAATTTGTTTGGTTCTTTTATATGATATCTATCTCTTTGGTGTATTTCTCATTCATATCCTGAAATGTTTTTCTGATTTCTTTGTATTGTTTATTTGTTTCTGTTGTATCTCACTGGGTTTCTTTAATATCATTATTTTGAATTATTTTTCTGACATAAATTTCCTTTTCATTGGAATCTCTTATTGTAGAATTATTGTAATCCTTTGGAAGTGTCATATTTTCTTACTTTGTCATGTTTCTATCATCTTTATGTTGAAATCTCACATCTAGTGTAACAGTTGCTTCTTCTAGCTTTTGAATTGAATTTTGTAGAAGATTGTTTCCTAAAGATGTGTACAGTGATGGCTGGGAAGGGTGCCTTAGCTTTGATTCTGGGTGTTTGCCATAGTGTAGACTCTGTATGATTTCTTTGACTGTGTACTATGTCAATGGAGTCTGTAATTTCCTCAGTGCCTTGGCTATAATTATTAGCAGAGGCTGTGGTGAGACTTTTCTGGGGATGAGGGTGGGCCAGTCTTTAGGGGCCCAGTCATGACAGCAGCAGGCTAGGCATGCCTGCACTAAGCCAAGATGCCTTGAAGTTGTTAATAATAATAATAAATCCAAGGAAATCTATTCCTTTCACTCTAGATAATAAGCTCCTCAAGAACAGAGCCCCTGACTTACGCACTTCACTTAGCAAATAATGAAGTTATTTGACAAATAGTAGGTGCTCAATGTGTTTTTACATATTGAGTTTTGACTCTTGAGCTTGAACTAGGTTTTATTTGTTTTGGTCTAATATATCTCATTACAAAAATTATTCTCACTGAAAAAAATCTAGCAAAGAAAAATGACTTCAGTTGTGATTTCTCTTTGATATTTATTAATATTATACTAGCATTCTTAGTAATAGACCTTTATTTCCTTTTCTCTTTTTCTTATTGAACACCATTTTCCAAACTATGTCTCTTGAAACACTAGTCTGGAAGATATTAATGAGTTTTCTGTCAAATAAATTTGGAAGAAATTACATTAAATACAGTTAAGCAAATTGTTGGCATTTACAGGGCTTCTCGGTCTTAAATATCCTTATATTTAGTGTGAACATCAAAGAGAGGAAATATAATACAGTATATGTCCTTTTGCAAATGTATTCACTTATTCTTTCAATAGATACTATTGCATGCCTACTATGTGCCAGGCACTACTTATGTATTGGAGTATAGCAGTGAATGAAATAGACAAAAACCTCCTGACATTATGGAACCAACATCTAGTTGGTCATGGAATCCCCCCATACTCAGACTATAGTTTGGAGTATGCTACTCTGGATATAACTCAAAAGGAATATTTGATTTTCCTTAGTGCTTTTTATCAGCTTCAACTTATTTCATTCTCAGACCTTCTTAAGAATAATTTTGATAAGTGTTTCTTGCCACCTGTTTTTTTCTTGAAATATAAGTTGTTTATATCATTTATACAAGTCCTTAAAATATGTGAGCTTATCATTTTTAGCCATTTTATAAACTTTGTTAGTTTAAAACATTTGACGTTGTAAATGGCCTAAAAGAAGAGCCTATGTGAATGCTATTTAACTGGGGCCTTTAAATTTAATATCTTATGGCAGAGATTTTTAAAAAGGTTTTTCACAGTTAATTAGAGGGATGTAAAGTGAACTCTGCAACGTATATATCAGAAAGCTGTTGCATAGATGCAATGAAATTACTAAGCCAAGATGCCTTGAAACTGTTAATAATAATGATAAAACCAGGGAAATCTATTCCTCTTAAGCTAAGAAAAATGTAAGGAGAAGGACAAAAGATGTCTTTCCATTTAATTTTAGAGACAAGTGTACTGTTTAGTTGAACAGATAGTCTTGCCATTGCATTCTTTATAGTTAAATACTACGTTTCTATCTCTACCCTGGGAGAGACACCTGTGCTACCAATATTGTTGCCTAAATGGTTCATGTATTTCGAATTTCTACTGTGAATTCTACTCTTAAGTATAAAATGCTTTGTGTATTAAGTACTTATATTATAGCTATGGTTACATTAAAATCTCAATGAAAGCTATCTTTATCTATAAATGAAGGCTGTTTAATTCCAAGTTGTTGCTCGTTTTATTAACATCTCGGCAACAAAAATTCCACTACTCTAAAACATCTTAATAGACTAGTAGATTATGTTTTGAAATCTTTCTGTTGTTATAATGAACTATATATTAAGTTTACCTAGAAATTTGGGTGGTTAATATATACAGTAAAGATACTTTTTATTTCTGATATTGAGGGTAATGAAAAAGAGATTTATTTGCTGGCCTTTTTCTAAAACTAGACTATTCTGTATCTTAAACAACAAATATTCAACCTCCCTTGCAACTCCTCCCTGACAAGCTGGTTCTACTCTCCTGGCTCAGAAGGAAAACAGCTGGGTAGGGAGGGCAAGGACCCAAGACCAGCCTGGCATGTCAGCTGTGGCTGGCTATCACCACGTTTCCATAACCTTCCCTTCAAACTCGGAACAGGAGCTGAAAGGGAGCCGCAGAAAGACTCTGACTTTTTTTTTTTTCCCTCTTCCCCCAAACCTCTTTCAAATGCCAGACCTGCTCGACTGGTTTTGTTTTTTTTTTCTTTCTTTCCCCAACCTCTTTCAAATGCAAATACAGGACCTGCTCCACCGGTTTGAGACCTGTAGGGGAGCTGTGGTCACTATCAGAGCAGCTTGCAGTGTTTCCAGGCTAGGGGAAACTTCCCATCCCCTATTTAGTGTCTGCACTCTGAGTCCGCCCGTAGCACAGCTTCTTAAGGCTCGCCCGCAGCGTCCCAACTCGCTGAAATCCCCACTGTTCAGTTGCAGGGTAGCACGGACGCTACGTCTATCCAGAGTCTGCCAAAATTAAGCTTGAGCCCATTATTCGAAGTGAGGTGATACAAGACCCGAAGAATGGGCCCCACCTGTACTCACCATCAAGCTGGTATTGACTGATTAACACTATGGTGCTCAAATGGTGGGAGTGATCACTAGGGATTTGGGGG
>CAUYRT010023556.1:0-47894 GCA_963574885.1 Lepilemur ruficaudatus
TAGAGAATGTCCCATGAGCTGATGAGAAGAATGTATATTCAGTGGTATATGGGTAGAATGTCCTGTAAACGTCAGTCAGGCCCATTTGTTCTAGCGTTCTGTTTAAGTCCATTATTTCTTGGTAATTCTCTGTTTGTAGGATCTTTCCTTTGCTGTCAGCGGGGTGTTGAAGTCTCCGGCTATTATGGTCTTATTGTTTATCTGTTTGTTTAGATCAAGTAGACTTTGCTTTATGAATCTGGATGCACCTAAGTTGGGTGCATACATATTTAGAATTGTTATGTCTTCATGTTGAACTGTACCCTTCACCATTATATAGTGACCTTCTTCGTCTTTTATTACCTTTGTTGATTTAAATACTAAGTTATCTGAAATCAAAACTGCCACTCCAGCCTTCTTTTGGCTTCCGTTTGCTTGAAATACTGTTTTCCACCCCTTTACCTTTAGTCTAAATGCATCTGTGCAGGTTAGATGTGTTTCCTGAAGACAGCAGATACTTGGGGCTTGTATTTTTTTTTATCCATTCGGCTAGCCCATATCTCTTGAGTGGGGAGTTCAAGCCATTCACATTTATTGAGAGAATTGATAGGTCGGGCAGATTTCTGTTCATTCTGTTGGGCTGAACTTTGTTGCTTTGTTTTCTCTCTTGAGCCACTGTGGTATCTGGCCTTTGATCTTTAGCTTTTGAGTAGTTTTACATTCGTGAGTGTTTATTGTGGTGATCCGTGGGTAACACTATTTTGAGTACTTCTTGGAGGGCTGGTCTTGGCGAATTCCCTCAGTCTTTGTATGTCTGAGAATGTCTTTATTTCTCCTTCATATAGAAAACTTAGTTTTGCAGGGTACAAGATTCTAGGCTGGGCATTATTCTGTTTCAGAAGAGTGAGAATGGGGCCCCAGTCTCTCCTTGCTTGTAACGTTTCCGTTGAGTAGTCTGGCATTATTCAGATTGGCTTTCTCTTGTATGTTACTTGCTTCTTTCTCTTTACAGCTCGTAGAGGGCCTCTTTAGTGATATTTTGGTCAGTCTGATGACTGTATGTCGTGGTGTCCTTCTGTTTGCATTGAATCTCCCAGGGGTCCTTTGAGCTTCTTGTACTTGGATATCAAGCTTTTTGGCAAGGCCTGGGAAATTTTCCTCTATTATATCTTCAAATAACTTACCCAACCCTTCCGTGTTTTCTTCTTCCCCTTCTGGAATCCCCATAACCCTCACGTTAGGTTTCTTCACATAATCCCACATTTATTGTAGATTTTGCTCTTTTCTCTTATTTCTCTGCTCTATCTCTGTGTCTGACTTATTTAGTTGGAAGGTGTTATCTTCAATCTCTGATATTCTTTCTTCTGTTTGATCTACCCTGTTCTTGAGGCTTTCCACCTTGTTTTGTAGTTCCTTGAATAGATACTTCATTTCCAGGATTTCAGTTTGATTTTTCTTTAATATTTCAATTTCTTTAGTGAAGTTTTCTTCTAGGTCCTGGATTTTTTTTGTGTGTGTGTGTGATTTCGTTGTGTTGGTTATCCATTTTTTTCTTGCATGTCATTGAATTTTCTTACAATCCATGTTCAAAATTCTTCTTCTGTCATTTTAGTGTTCTGACTTTGGTTGATGTCTATTTCTGGAGAGCTAGTGTTCCTCTTTGGGGATGCACTTTCCGTTTGATTCTTTGTACTTCCAGAGTTCTTTCACTGATTTCTGGATCAGTTGTTGCTTCTTGCTTTTAGATTTTCATTTGGATAATGACACACCCTGTTTAGTCTCTGAGCCAGTAGGTGGTGTTTGTGGGTGAGATTCGATCACACCCTGTAATGAGTCAGTAGATGCGGTAAAAGGGTGTGCAGAATGACCTCCCTGTCAGTAGGTGGTGCTTGCTGGGAGGAGCAGACTACAGTGTTGCTTTTGGGTCCTGTAACCAGCTCTGGTTCCTCTACAGAGACACGCTAGTGCCTCACGTGATGGGTGGTGCCCTGGGATTTCCAGATGTGTCCTTATTCTCCACCTCAGTGGGGGCAGGTCTGGGAGTGATTCTGGGTGGAGCTGGGTTGGGTAAGCCTGCCCTCAAGCACCACAGTTGCTGTTATCAGGGGTCAAAGGTCTTTTCTTTGCTTCTGGGCAAAGCTGTCAGGGAGGGGCTGAAATGGTCCCACTCAGCCAGAAAGTCTGTGTGTGGGGGTGGGGCTGTCTGAGACCTGCAATCTGGAGCAAGTCTCACTCCTTTCCACCCTCCCCAGCTGCGCAGTTGCTCCTGGGCCTCTGCCAGCGGGCAGGACCTCACCCCAATGGGTCTCCCCTGGCTGTGATGCAGGCCGGAATGTTCCCTGCCCAGGATAGCAACCTGAGCTGGGGACACGGCCCTCCCCTGCAAGGAGAGTTGCCCCTCAAGCACGCTGATCTGCCCCCGAAGGCACACACACCAAGTAGGCATGTTCACAAATGTCCCTTCTCTGCCCCAGGGCAATGCAAGACTTGGGTCCACCGGGTCTGGTCTGCAGGTCTGATCCCTGAATCCCGGAATTCAAACCCTGACCCCACCAGGAAGTCATGTGTCTGTCCTAAGTCACCCACAGGGTGCCCAAGCTGGGTCGATGTCTCTCAGCCTCGAGATCTGCCTTGTTTTCCTGGAGTCACTGGGCCAGCAGCACCTGGGATGGCTGGCAGATAGGGAGCTCACAGTCTGAGTACCCCTCAGTCTGCTGTAGGGCCCCAAATGGAAAGGTCCCGTTCCCTTGAGATGCCTCCGGGTGGTGGCTAAATTGTCCCCTCATGGGTAGGGAAGGGGGAGGGGACAATGAGGCAATATGGCGCCTGCTGATCGGCTTGAGTCTGTGGGCTGGGAGGTGTCCCGGGGGAGCTGGGAGCCTGGTGCCATGTCCACAAGAGGCTCACCGCTCACCGGCAGCAGCCATCTCTGGGCTGGTGTTAGCAGGTCTCTCCAACCACCCGGGAGCCAACCAGCAGTCCAAGATGCAAGGGAGGGGAAAGTTAGCCACCCCACCTACCCTTATCGCCGGTCTCCAAGCTTCTCGTGGGCTTTCTCCTTCCAGTTCTCCTCCGCAACCTCCTCCGGTGGAGTCTCTCATAGTCTCAGGTATCCCTCCTTCTGACCCTCGTCCGATATATGGTTGTCTGCTTGCTTATTTCTTCCGCTTTCTTCTAAAATCTGTCTTTTTTGCTGAGGCACTTTGGCTGGCGGCTTTTCTCGTCTGCCATCTTTAATCTTCCAAAAACTTTGCTTCTGTATGACTCCCTGACCCCCATTATTGTGTTATTTTCACAAATTACGTCTTTATGCAGTATGTATCCATGAACATAGAGTTATAATTATTGCTTTTTGTAATTGGCTTTTAAACCATATAGGAAAAAAAGGAATCCCAATCCAAAAATACATTAGTACTGGTGTTTATAGTTAATTATATGCTTAACTCTGCTAGTGTTCTTTATTTCTTCATGTGGAGTTGAGTTATTGTCTATTGTTCTTTCGCTTCAGCCTGAAAACTCCTCTAAGTATTTTTTATAAGGCTCATCTACTAGTAACAAATATCCGAGTTTTTGTTTATCTTGGAATGTCTTATTTCTTCTGCATTTTTGAAGGATATTTTTCAGGAAATAACATTTTTGAGTGACACATTTTTTTTTTCTTAGAGAACACTGAAGATATTATCTCAATGCCTTGTGTTCTAGAAAGTTTCTGATAAAAATCAGTTGTTAATCTTACTGAGGATCCCTTGTACTTGATGAGTTGCTAATTCCTTACTTTCTTTTCCTATGGGTCAAATCTAACAAAAACAATCTAATAGGTACAATTGCAAGTCTTCCATGTATGTCTGCATTAAATAAAAAATCTACACAATTATAGATTAAGGAGGAATTAGGTTCTGAGTCAATATAGAAAATGTGAAAAGTGTGGACAATCAAAACTATATAAACCCCCAAGAGTTGGTGGGATCACTGTTACCAAAGGCACCCAAGCCTTTGGTAACACAAGCTAAATATGCTATCACTTTTTGAGAAGAAAGTAATTGTGATTCACGCCTCAGACTGTGGTTGGACTGAATGATCTGTGAGAGACCCTCTGATATTTGATAGTCTATGATTCTTAGATATTGTAACTACTATGGAGGAGCTGAGTAGTGGGATAAATGAGCTTAGTGTATTAGTCAGCTTAAACTATCTTATACTGCAGTGAGAAACACACTCAAAATTTCAGTGTCTTACAAAAGCAAAGATTAATTTCTCACCCAGTTTACAAATGTTTTGTAGGTAATTTTGGCTCTTCTCTGTGGCTTTTTCATTCAAATTCTCAAGCTAAAGGGGTAGCCCTTGTCTGAGGATTGCTTGGCTTACTGCAGAGCAAAAAAAGTAATGGTGGAATCACACAATGTCTCTTGACACTTCTACTTGGATGAGACACATGTCTCTTCCACTCACATTCCATTAGCCTACGCAGGTGATATGGAAAGCCTGATAGCAATATGGTAGGGATGATAACCTTCCTACCAGAATAGGCCCCAGGGGGATAGTCATGGACTTGGTAGAACGGGAAAGAGAATATTGTGAATAAATAATATAATGTATGTTGGTGGTATACAGTAATTCCACCCAGGACTGATTTTGCTACATGTTGAGCAGGCCCAGGTGATATAATTTTGTAGAGTAAGACCTCTTTATATTTTTCTCTTTTCAGAGTTTCAGTGATTCTACTTTCAAATAAATTAATGTGAGTTCCTCAGAAACATCAATGGCACAGAAGAAATGACAATTTTGATTGAGGCAAGAAGGTTAGAGAAAGCTCTCAACTTCCAATTTCCACCCAAGATTGACCAGAAAAGAATTGATTTAAGAACACTGTGAGGTAAATTTCTTGTCCTGAGCTACCTCTAAGGGAGAACCTAGACTCAGATAATTAGATTATTTGTTTGCCAAACACCTTTGTTACTGGTTAACAACCTCAAGCTCCTTTTTTCTGGTTTAAACTGGGTTTCATTTTTGTTGTTTTCAGTCCTGTCTTTATCCTATGGCTGGCTGACTCTTTAATTACCTCTGGCTGTTTCGTCACAAATACTTGATTTTCTTACTGTTTTGTCATTAATACTCTTTATTCAAACATATTACTAGTGTAGCTTTATAGTCTTTATTGCCTAGCATCAACTCTTTTTTTTTTGTCTTCAGTTCCCCAGCT
Source organism: Lepilemur ruficaudatus (assembly GCA_963574885.1). Taxonomy (NCBI): domain Eukaryota; kingdom Metazoa; phylum Chordata; class Mammalia; order Primates; family Lepilemuridae; genus Lepilemur; species Lepilemur ruficaudatus. Next base: position 5,180 of record CAUYRT010023556.1, read on the forward strand.
CCTACTTCATTCTTATTGAATAATCTACTCATCTGGTTATCCATCAACAGAACCCCTTAACTTCTCAGCAAATGATTTAGTCACTAGGTGGTACTAATCTAGTTTTAATTCTTATGAATCATGTCACTGATTCTGGAAAATGGGATTATTCTGAAGAATACAGACTGACAGGAGAAGGGAGAAGGCTTGGGAACCAGTGAGTAGTTGGAAATAATTTGAAGTTATAGAAGAAAATGAGCATTATTTATAGAATTAGGCCCTGGAGGAGGCTGAGGTTGAAGGAACCCTTTGTAAATATTGAAGTATCATCCTTGGAGAGAAAAAAAAAACTGTGAAAAAGGAAGAAATGAGAAAGGAATGGGTGCTCTTATAAGCAAATGAATGATATACAGTATAATAATTGAAGGAGTCCATTCATGATGGCCTCATTTTGCTCTTTGAAGAATGCTGAGAGTGGTAGATGGAAGACAAAAGACTGAACTAAATGAATATTATTTGGAATAACTACTTTGGGAATTGCTTAAGAAGCTATCTAAAATAAAATAAAAAGACATATATATGGAATATAGAGCATTAACAAGGGATTAACTGACATTTCAAGATCAAGAAATAAACAGAAAGCAGAAAGGAATCAAAAACCATCAATGAATAGAAGACTTTTTATGCAATGAAACGTAAGATGAAGCTATGGGTTTATTTTGTGCATTTTAAGTTTTAAGTTAATTCTATAATATTCCCTGGTTTACCTATTTATTTTTAAAAACTGGCAGTGCAACTAAATGGAACTCTAAGAACTATTTCCATGGCATTTTTACATGCCAAATCAAAAGAGAATAAAAAATTATCCATCTTTAAATGAATGGAAAAGGTACAACTTCACAGCTGGAAACTGGGTTTGACAGTAGGTACCAATGGTAGACTATTTCCTGAGGAAGATGTCACAAAATAATACAGTAGCAGTCGAAACAGCACATTTTGTAACACATTTTACAGGCTTCATTTATCTGTTAAATGAATAAAAAATCTACTTAAGCTGCAGTGCCAAGATATGCTTCCTCTCACCTCAAATGCATTTTTCACATTGCCTTAGTGATAATTGGGGAAAAAGTGTTATAAACAAATAGAATGTCTTTTATCTCAATTCCAGCAGTGAAGCTACTACCTAAGGTTTCTATTTGGTTTTTAAGAAATTTAACATTTAAAATTCTTGTCAACAATGAGGCTTTTAGAAAATGTATTTATAATACCAATAATTAAATCCATACACTGGGTAGTTTTATATGAAATATGAAAATGTAGGAGAATATGGGAAAATGTTTGATATTTATAAGTAAGGTACTTCCCCGTGACAACAAATTTTGTAATGAACTTTGTCTGGTCTTCCCAGATTTAAAATGCTAACAAAACCTTGCGAGTTAAGTTAAAAATTTTATTTCATTTTCAAACATCTATTACCCTCTGAGAATCCATTGGGATATTATTTTTTAAAGGTTATTCAAATTGAAAGTAAGAAAATTAAAGGATAGATACGTTTAAATACCAGGAATATAAAAATTAAAAAGTGCTAATCTGCATTTTTTATTGGGAGACAGAGATAAGGGGACAAGTACTGTTAAACTATTTATATCACCATGATATCTCATTCTTATACCATGTAACACGGTTATGCATGTATTGTCAGATGCGTTATGTGATTCAACCATTTGTGTGCATCTAAATTAAAAAGCAGAAGGAATGACCAATTGCATATTGAATTTAGCACTATGCATATGTTCTTTTCAACAACAAGGGCATCTAAGAGATGGACATAATATAACATTCTAAAACAAGAAAAGGCACTGAAAGCCATCATAATCTATAGATTTCTGCTGGAACTGGTGTCTTTCAAACTACCTAGGCAATATGCATAAATACAGTAAAAATACTACTTCTATAAAATAAAAAATATAACTACCCTTCATGTCTAGAAAAAGAAATAATTTACTTGTAAAAATGTCTAGTCATGGGGTTAGATCTACACTGCAAATTTCACCTTGACATATTTGGCTTTAATTGATGGCCATGAATGCCAACTTATTTAAACATGTGTGAACACACACTCAGTTCAAATCTTGTATATGAATTGATTATTCTTTGACTTTTCTCAGAAAATAACATAGTTATAAAATACTTGGTGACAAGTACCAGATTACTGGTATTACCATTTTGTAAGTATAGGCAAAAATATAAATATTATACAGTTTATATATTTATAATATAGAGAATTATCTATCACCTATAAAAGTCACAAGAAGGGAAAAGACAGATAATACCACATATGTAAAAGGTATCAAATAGAAAAAGCCTTTAGTAAATTATAAGAACAGTTTTATAGGTAGGCATCTTTTAAGTGGAGATGTACTCTGTAAAAGTGCTTAAAAACATAAAAAAATCTTTTAGGAAATTATTGGAAATGCAGTGCTAAAGGGGAATTGAAAATTAAGAGAACTGTGTGGTAAAATATTTTGAAAGCAGAACACCTTGGAATATGAAATCTTACCCTTTTAAATGAAGCTTTAAAAAGTTATTTCACCAGCTCATATTAATGTTTAGGCCTGTCATAATGTTAACACTGGGGAAAAAAGGCTTTGATTAAAAGGGGGAAAACATTAGGAAGGCCTAGGTAGTCAAATGTCTATAGTTCTCTATGCAGATTAAATTATTATCAATAACACATCAATCATACTTTTGCCTCACAAACTTTATGTTCACTCCTTCCAGTGCTAAAATTTTATTTTCTCTAATATTTGTATGATGCACCCTCTCATTTTATTCATTCTCTGCTCAAATGTCCCTTTATCAGAGAAAACTTCACAGACAGTATGTGTGTGTATGTATATGTATATATAACATATATATTACATATGTAATATATATACTCTCTCCATGTAAGTATATAATAGCAATGCACCCACAACCCTGCATTCCTTATATCCACATATCCACCTGCTTTATATTTCTCCATTGCATTGATGACCATCCGAAAAAAAAAGTTTTGATATTTACTGTCTGACTCATCCAAAATAGGATGTAAGCTCTAAAAAAACAAGGAAACTTCTATATTTACTTCAGAGTTATCTATCATCTATCATCATCTATCATCTTTTTATATATTCTTATTAATATCTTTGACTCTAATTCAGCACCACAAGATTTATTTCAGATTCCTCTTGTTTATTATAACTTATTTTTCTGACTCTCATGATCTACAATATATTTATTTATTTGTTTATCCCTAGTATAGTTGTAAGAAGTTCCATAATCTTTCTCCCTGTGAGAAAAAAAATGATAACTAAAGTATATCATGTTTATAGATCCTTCTGTCTTTAGCCTTTACAATATCCAATCAAAACAGAAGAGTCCACCCCCCCCAAATAATTCCTTTGTGTAATTCTTTCCATTGTGTGAATGTCTGACAATTTGGACATCTATTCAGAGTTTGAGGGACATTTGACATGTTTCCAAATTTTGGCAAATATGAATAAGCCTTATATAAACAATTGAATACAAGTTTTTGTGTAAACATAAGTTTTTATTTCTCTTGGGTAAATACTAAGTAATGGGATGGCTGGATCATATGGCCAGTATATGATTACCTTGACAAGAAACTGACAATCTACTTTCCAAAGTGGTTATACCTAGTATCTTTTTGGTAGACTTTTGGGGAATTTTCTATGTGAACAATTATGCCATCTGCAAAAAGAGATACTTTTTTCTTTGCAGTCTGTATGCTTTTATTCCCTTTTCTTACCTTATTTCATTGTAAGTATTTTCCATATGATGTTGAAAAGCAGTGGTAAGAGTGAACATCTTTATTTTGTTACCAACATTATAGAGAAAGCATTCAGATTTTTCACCATTAAATATTATGTCAACTATCATCATTCTTGTTTAGTCTTTTGAAATTGTGATTTACACTGATTGATTTTAAGTATTGTGTTTGTCAAGATTTATTATCTTGTTTGCAAATTGCTAGACTCACTTTTCTAATATTAAGTTAAATATTTTTCCATCTGTGTTCCTTATGGGTATATTAGTTGGTAATTATTTTTTCCTTATAATATCTATGCCTGATTTGCTACCAAGGTAATGCTGGACTCATAAAATTAGTAAGAATGTAGACCACCTCTTCTATTTTCTAAAATAAATCATATAAAATTGGTAATGTTTTTCTTTAAGTGTTTGGTAGAATTTAACTGGTCCTGTAGTTTTTTATCTGAAATCTTTTAACTATGAATTCAGTTTATTTACTAGCTATAGGTCAAAAAAGATTGTCTATGTCTTCTTAAATGGACTTAATGTCTTTTAAGTGATTTTTCCATTCCATCTATCTTATCAAACATATGGATGAAGTGTATTTAGTGTTTTCTTATTATCATGTTAACCTTTCTGTGGTCTGTGGTAATACTTGTCTCATATTAATTTCTGATATTGATAATTTGTGCCTTCTCTTTTTTCTTGGTTAAAAAGGCAATTTTATTGATTATTTTCAAGGAACTAGCTTTAGGTTTCATTACTTTTGTCTATTTTTGTTTTCAATTTTACTCACTTCAGTTCTATTTGGATTTATAGTTTCCTTCCTTTTGCTTGCTTTGGGTTTAATATGCTCTTTTGGTTTCTAGTGAAGTTGGAAGGTTAGATTGCTGACTTGAATCCTTTACATTTTTCGAATTTAATGATTAATGCTATAAATTTCACTCTAAGTATTGCTTTGGTTATATCCCACAAATTGTGATGTGTTATACTGTTGCTTTCATTTACCTCTAAAGAATGTATTAATTTTCCTTGAGACTTCCTTTTTGACATACGGGTTGTTTACAAATGTGTTGTTTATTTTGGACATATTTGGGGATTTTCAGATATCTTTCTTTTACTGATTTCTAGTTCATTTCAATTGCTGTCAAAGGACAGGCACTCTATGATTACTGATGTTTTATATTTTTTTGTTGTTACCCTTTTTCAAGTCTTGCTTATGTTGTATATTTTTTAAGGGTGGCTTTATATTCAAGAATATGGTTGAATGTTACATGTGCTTTTGTAAAATTAGCATATTCGTCTATTTTGGGGTTGAGTCCTCTATCAATGTCTCTTAGGTCAAATAGAATTATAAATGTTTTTCAGATCTTCTCTCTTCTGCCTGATTTTCTTCTTGGTCTATCAACTACTGAGAGAAGAATGTTGATGGCTCCATCTACAATTGTGGATTTTAGTTTATCAGTTTTTGCTTCATGTAATTTGAAGTTTTATTTTTAGGTGAATATACACTTGGAATTTCATGCTTTATTGGAGAATGGATGCCTTTATCATTATATAATGTCCTTCTTTTCCTGAGTAATATTATCTGTTCTGAGGTCTTCTTGGATATTAATAAAGATATTCCAGTTGTATTTTTGATCAGTGCTTGCATTGTGTATAGTTTCCTTACTTTCATTAAACCTATCTAGGTCTTGAGAGATAGATAGATAGATAGATAAATAGATAAATAGATAGATAGATAGATATTTTCTTATAGATAGCATAAAGGTTGGTCTTGAATTTTTTAATCTAATATGAAAATATGTTTTTAGTTCCAGCATTTATACAATTTACCTTTAATGTGATTATTAATGTGGTTTAATTAAAATGACCATCCTGCCACCTATTTTCCCTTCATTCCACATTACTTTCTTTTTTCCTCTTTTTCTGCCTTCTTTTGGATTAATTGAGCATTTTCTGGTCATATTTTATCTACATTATTGACTTATTTTGTATTACTCTATTTTTACCCTTTTTCTCTTTGTGTTTTTATTTGGATAATCTCTATGGGCATATCTTAAAGTTCACTTGTTTATTCCTAGCTGTTTCCAGTCTACTGGTGAGACTATCAAAGGCATTCTATATAAGTTTCTATGCTTTTCATTTTTAGCATTTTATTTTAATCTTTCTTATAGTTTCCATTTTTCTGCTAAAATGTGCCATTTGATTTTTTCATATTGTCCACCTTATCCATGAGAATTTCTAACATATTAATTGTAGTTATTTTTAACTTTCTTCCTGAGAGTTTCAACATCTGTCATATGTCCAAGAATAGTTCTGTTGATTGCTTTATCTCTTGGCAGTATGTATTTTTTATTGCCATTCAAATACATTTCATAATTTTTTGTTAAATTATGGATATCTTATTTAAGACAGTAGAGACTATGGTGAATAGTTCTTATGTCTAGAAATTGACATGACTTTGTTTTTACTAGGTTTTTAGTGTGTGTGTGTGTGTGTGTGTGTGTGTGTGTGTGTGTGTTATTCTAGTTAAGCATGAAATAGGGTTTGGAGTTTCTTGCTGCAATTGTTAATGTCAGTGTGCCAGACTTTAAATCCCGTAAGTTACACATTGTGTTTAGAGTGAATTCTGGTTTGCCCAAGGGTTTTACCAATGTCTACTCCATCTTTAGTTTCAGGTCTTCCCTTTAGACTATGCCTTAAAGAGGGTCTCCTTCCAAACTCTTATAACACTTCCAGAAGTATAATATTTCCCTGTTATTTATTACTTGACTCTTACTGACATGATGATAAAGGGTGTTCTCAGTTGTTTTGATTAGTCCTCCATCCCACGCAAACACTGCAACCCTATATCTTGGAAGTGTGGTCTTCGCAGTACTCACGCCTCTTTCCAGATGTAGTTCTTGGCCTGGTGAGTACTCTTGCCTTCAAATGGGTAAAGGTTTTTTTTTTTTTTTTCATTCCCGTTCCCTTTAACCAGCTGTGATGTTTTCACCAGTGTCCTAAAGATGACAGTTTTTGTTACCCTTTCCTCCACAAAGTTTAAGGTTTTCGTTTCCGTAAGTGAAACAGAAGAAGCAGACCAGAGTAGAAGTTGTTGCCATTCCCCTCACCCAGACTTGTACTATGAGGGACGCTTTTTCAGGACCTCGCCAATCTTTGAGTGTCCAGTGATATCCATGGAAGAGATGTTGTAAGCATGTGTGAATTTCCATTATGTCTGTGCTTCCAGAGGTTCTGTATTCTGTCCCCCTAGCCATAGTCAGCTTTTACCAATTTGTCAACAATTTATAAGTTATTTTTTTTTTAATTTTGAAATACTTCTAGATTTACAAAACTGCAAAATAGTAGAATTCCCTTATGTATATATTTTATCCAGATTCCTCTTATGTTAACATCTTACATAACCATAGAATATTTATCAAGACTAATAAATTGTCCTTGGTATATTATTTACTATTCACTAAAAATGTATTAGCTTAATTCTTAATAGTATCAGGCTATATCATCCCTACATAAGTAAATGTTTGCATCTTATCTCTACTCTTTGCCTTTCTTTTCTTAGATTTTAAGTTACTTGGTTATCTTGTGGCATTATCTTTCTCATAGGTTCAAGAAAATTATGAATTTTCAATCTTTGTTTCTGTTGTTGTAAAGGTGGAAGTGATGGTCTTTCCAGCTTTGTATACTCTCAGTGGAAATCAGAAGTAAACAAATATTTTTTTAAATGAATGAAAAAAATGAATGAATGATCTATTGCCCACAAATAAATTTGATATACAGGAGAAAACAAAACAAAATATTTAAATATTAATGTTCATCATAAAGATTAAATATTTTCTAATGTTCTGTGTGCTAACCTAGTAACCGTTTAGAAGTTCTTCATAAGTTTCACCTAAATGTAGTGTTTAGAAATACTTTATACAAAATTGTTTGCATTTTAGGTTACCATTTACTCAAGAGACTTTTTTTCCCAAATTTGAGATCACACTTTTTTGTGAGTATATCCATCTATAGAGTGAAAATATATAAAGCAGTGGCTCTAAGTCCTTAAGGTTTAATTTGGGGATCTTATGGAAAAGCCCAGGTATGTTTCATGATAGTCATAGTCTTTAAATTGAAAAACATCTTTCTGTTCACAGTCACCAGTTACATAAGAGTGAAAGATGGTAATTTACTGGTCAACCTGACCTTGTTACTTGTCAATATGATGCAACCACAATGCCCAGTTTTATTGAATGTTTCTGTTTTAGTGAACAGATAATGGGTGTTTTGAGATATCCAAACACTTAATTTTATCATTGTTATCACTTAGAACATTTGGGGACGCAACATTTGGAAGAGGTGGATTGTTTTTTGAGACTCAAATAATTGTACCCAAATTAAGCACCTCCAATCGTGGGAGCTATAATTAGAAAAGAAAATGTTTTTGATTTTTACAAATGAAAGAGATTTTAGAGATTATTTAACTCAATGCTGAGGCAATGGGGGACCACAAAAATAAAATAGCAAAAAAGATCACACATCCAGTGAGAAAGGAACGTGTAAAAATTTGAATCTTCTCACTTTGTGCCCAGAGTACTTTACATCATATGGCATTGCTCTTTTGAGTGTATTCCTTTAAAATGTCTATCAGAATTTTATGTAAAACATTATTAATGGATTTCAGAACTGTCTTTAGACTTAACTTAGCAGTCACACAAGAAAATAAGTCTCATTACTGTAAAGACATGTCTCATACACTTAAATTGTATAAACGTATAAAGGAGGAATCATATTAGTCAAATGTTTCCCCCACCTCTCTCCATCTTTGGCACAAATAATAAACACTGACAGTGCATTGTAATTATGCATTCCCTAAGAGTCTTTGCTCATTAGATTTAAAAGATATGTAGGATGGTAATTGACAATAATCTGAACTCTGCTTTGAAGGAAAGAAATTAACAGATATTTATTTTGCAAATACAGTAGTGGCTAAAATAGAACTGACTTCACCACAGAATATTTCTTATTTTAATGTAAACCCTATGACAAATTATAATATAGCTCAAAAATTGTATGTGGAAAATAAATTATACAGTGACATTCTCCATCTTTTGTTTAAAGGAAAATATTCCTATTCCATATGATAGGAATATTTAGGTCTCATAAAAAGTATATAAGTTTAAAATATCTAGGTTTTCTTGATGAAAGGTACTTTTTTTATCCACAAATGAAATACAAAACCTCAATTCTTTCCATTGATGTAATGCTGCATGATTTTATTCAACAAATATTTATTTTGTGCCTACTAGTTTGGGTACTGGGATTATAAAAGCAAAAAAAAAAAGGAGGAAATTTCTTGCTATCATAGAGCTCACATTCTAGTGGCATCGGCAAAAAAAATAAACAAAATATATATTATGTTAAATGATAATATGTGACAAGGGGAACATATAGTCAAGGAAACATATAAAATGTTGGGGTGTCTAAAATTACAGATATGGGACTTGAGTAAGTTTCATTAAGAAGGTGGCTTTGGGGCCAGGGTGGCTCTCACCTGTAATTCCAGTGCTTTGGGAGGGTAAGGTAGGAGGATTACTTAAGGCCAGGAGTTCTACACCAGCCTGGCTTTTGTGTAAACACCTGAAGAAATAGAGAGAGTGAGTCATGAATATATCTTAGGAAAGAGCCTTCCAGAGAGGGAAACAGCATGTATAAAGACCCTAAGGCTAAAGCATGCATAGCACTTTTGAAGAATAGCAAGAAGCAGCCTAAGTGAATAGATAGAGGTGAGTAAGGAAGGTTGGGGAATGGAAATACTAGAATATGAGGTTAGAGAGGTAAAAGAATTAGCTCACAGAAAGTCTTGAAGACCACAGTAAAGGACATGTCTTGTTATGTGTACAAGATGGGAAGCCATTAGAAGATTATTTAAGATGAAGAAACATGCAATTTAATTTATGTTTTTGGTTAGAAGGAGACAAATACCATGGGAAAAATAAATAGAACAAAATACGGGAGATCAGGAGTTGTAAGAGTGAAGACATATTTCAATTACAAATTGAGTGGTAAGCATAAACATGTTCAAGAAGACAACATTTGAACAAAGACTTTTCAGAGGTGAAGAAGGTAGTAACCAAATAGATATCTGGGGGAAAAGAATTTCAGAAATATGAAGAGGTAGTACAAAGACCGTAAGTTGAATGGGTCAAATACATGCCCAAGGAACATATGGGGTACTATAAAGAGTTGAACAAGAGGAAGAGTAGTAGGAGAGGCAGTCAGAGGGATAATGAGGTATCAAATCATGTTAATCTTTGAAGAGCAATAATAAAGATCCCAGCTTCTATTCTGAATGAGTTGAGAAGCCATACATTGAATAATTTTGAACTGAAAGGTGATATGACAGTATATTTTAAGGAAATCATTCTAGCTATTGCATAAGAATATACTGTAAAAGTGTCAAAGGAGGAAACAAAGGACAGATTTTGAGGCTGTAGAAAAAAATCCAGGTGAGAGATGACAGTGGCTTGGAAGAGGGTGATAGCAATGGAGGTGGTAAAAATTGGTTGAATTATGCATATATTCTAAAGGCAGAGATAACAGGATTTGCTGAAAGAACAGATGTGGAATGAGAAAGGAGATTCAGTGGCATTCAGATTCCTATTTTATTATGGTAAAAACAAATAATGTAAAATTTACCATCTTATCCATTTTAGCTTTCTAATTCAATAATGTTCAGTATATTCATTTTGCTGTGAAACAGATCTCCAGAACTTTTTCATGTTGCAAATCTGAAACTATATCCATTGAACAACAACTCCTCTTTTCTACCTCCCTCCAGCCCCTGGTAATCATTCTAATTTCTGTTTCTATAAATTATACTACTCTAGATACCACGTATAAGTAGAATCATACAGTATTTGTCTTTCTGTGGTTGGCTTATGTTTCTTAACATAATGTGCTCAAGGTTTAGCCATGTTGTATCATGTGAGAGAATATTTTCTTTTTAGCATTAAATAATATTCTATTTTATCTATATACCATGTTTCCATTATCCAATAATCTATAAATGGTTGTTTGCAGTGCTTCCAACTTTTGGCTATTGTAAATCATGCTGCAATGAACATAAGTATGTAAACATCTCTTAAGAAACCTGCTTTAAAATATTTGGGGCATATAACCAGAAGAGGGATTGGGATTATAAAATAACTCTCCTTTTATTTATTTATTTATTTAATTTTGAGGGCCATCCATACTGTTTTCCATAGCAGTTGCACTCTTTTATAATCTCACAATTGTGCCAAGGGTTCTGATATCTCCACATCCTTGACAACATATGTTATTTTTGCTTTTGTTGTAGTTTTTTTTATAATAGTCATGCTAATGTGTATAAGGTGATATCTCATTACAGTTTTGATTTACATTTCTCTGATGATTAGTAATGTTGAATATCTTTTTATGTGCCTATTGGCCATTTGTATATTATTTATGTAGAACTCTTTATTAACATCTGTTGTCCATTTTTTAATTGGGTCATTTGATTTGGTAGGAGTTCTTTATGTATTCTGGAAATTAACCCCTTATCAGACAGGAATTGAAAATATTTTCTCCCATTCCTTAAGTTGCCATTTTATTCTGTTGTTTATGTTATTTGATGAACAAAATTTATAAGTTTGAATTAGTCAATTTGTCTATTTTTGCTTTCATTGTCTGTGTTATATCTAAAAAATAATTTCCAAATCCTATGTCATGAAGCTCTGATCCTGCTTTTCTTCTAAGAGTTTTACAGTTTTAGGTCTTACATTTAGTTCTTTAATCCAATTTGAGTTAATTTTTATATATGGTGCAAGGTAAGAATCTGACTTCATTCTTTTGAATGTGAATGTCCAGTTTTCTTAGGACAATTTGTAGGAGCCTCTGTCATTCCCCTGTAGTATGGTCTCAACATATTTGTTGAAGATCATTGGACCATATACATGAAGGCTAATTTCTGGACTTTCTATTCTATTCCGTTGGTATATTTGTCTGTGTTTATGACAGTACCATGTTGTTTTGATTTCTGAAACTATATGTTTTGAAATCAGGAAAAGTGAGTACTCCAAGTACTTATTATTCTTTTTCAAAATTGTTTTTGGGGGAGTGCCTAGAGATTATATGTTAATTTTGGGATTTATTTCTATTTCTAAAAAATGCTATTGGGGTTATGATATGGATAGTGTTGAATCTGTAGATAATTTTGGGTAGTATAGACATCTTAACAATATTAAGTCTTTGAGTTAATGAACACAAGAAGGGTTTCCATTTACAGGTGTTTTCTTTCATTTCTTTCAGCAACGTTTTTGCAGTTTTTACTGTATAAGTCATTCTACTCCTTAGTGAGGTTTATTTTCATTTTTTTTCCTTTTTGATGCTATTATAAATGGAATTGTTTCTTAAATACCTTTTCAGATTGCTCATTGTTAGTGTGTAGAAATGCAACTTCTCTTTGTGTTTTGATTTTATAGTCTACAGCTTTGCTGAATTTGTTTATTATTTCTAACACTTTTCTGTGGAATCTTAGGGATTTTCTACATATATAAGAACATACCATCTTTGAATAGAGATAATTTTACATCTTCCTTTCAAAATTGAAAGTCATTTACTTCTTTTTTTGTTGTTTTTGTTTTTTGGTCTTTGTTTTGTTTTGTTTTGTTTTTTGACTAGTTGCTCTGGCTAGGACATCAAATACTATGTTGAATAGAAGTGGTGAGAGTGGACATTCATGCCTTTTGCCTGATATTACAGGAAAAGCTTTCAGTATTTCACCATTGAGTATGATTTTAACTATAAGCATTTCATAAATGGTCTTTATTTTGTTGATGTAGCTTCCCTCTATCCTTTGTTTGTTGAGTATTTTTATCATGAAAGTGTATTGAATATTATCTCATGCCTTTTCTGTGTCAGTTAATATAGTGATATAGTTTTTGCCTTTCATTCTGTTAATGTAATGTATTACATCGACTGATTTTCATATGTTGAAAAATCCTTGCATTCCAGGAGTAAATCCCATTTGGTCATGGTGTCAGAATCCTGGGTTTCATTACCAAATATGTCAGGGTGGGAGTCTGCCCTCAGTTCTTGGTGTGCTCTTAGTTGAACAATGACCAGACACACCAAAGTCAAGTCTAGACTATTATCCCGGTCCTCTGACACCTTTCTTGGAAAAATCACCAGCAAGGTCAGTACAACATAGTAACCTCAGGCAGGAAATAGCTTCATAAGAGCAGCTCTTTATGGTAGAATAAAACAGGTCTGTCTCCGCGAGTGGAGAGAGACAGATCAACTCACTCACTGACTGACCCACTCACTTACTCTGAATTCTCTCAGATTGTTTCCTTTTGTTAGCCCAGTCTGGAGGAGGGCTCTTAGGAGGTGTAGGATGTTAATCAAATGATCAGCAGGTGTCCTCAAAATTCCATCTGCATATACTAGCTCTCTCTATGAAAGCCCACGTTGAGGGCAGTGAACCACAATGTAGATTCAAGCTAATGGCATATTAATTACCCTTTGGTTATTCTAGGCTACTTTCTAAATCTTATTATGCCTTTCTTGATTGATAAAGCATTCTCTCCTTCCCCAGGTGTAGCAGTTACTCAGGATAGAATTAAGGGTGAGACAACGCCAGAGTGGAGTCCCTCCACTTATCCTTCTTCCCAGGTGGAGCAATTGTGCCAAACAGCACCAAAACAGGGAACTCTTGTCCCGAGAAGAGCCAGAGATCCTAACTGTCTACCCAACAATGGTGTGTTATCCTTTTAATGTGCTGTTGAATTCAGTTTGGTAATATTTTGTTGAAGATTTTTGCAACATTATTCTTCAGGGATATTGGGCTGTTAGATTTATTTTCTTTTCTTATACTGTCTTTGTCTGGCTTTGATGTCTGGCCTCATAGAATGAGCTTGGGAGTGTTACCTCTCCTTGAATTTTTTTGAAGATTTTCAGGAGGATTGTTGTTAATTCTTTAAATGTTGAGTAGAATTCTCTAGTGAATCTATCTGGTCCTGGGCTTTTACTGTTTTGGAGGTTTTTGCTTTCTGATTCAATCTCCTTGCTCATTTTGGTCTTTTTTAATTTTCTATTTCTTTATGATTCAATCTTGGTACACTGTGTTTTTAAGAATTTACCCGTTTCTGTTAGATTATCAAATTTGTTGATGTACAATTTTTCATAATATTCTCTGATAATCCTGTTTTATTTAGGTGATATCAGGTGTAATGTCCCTCTTTTATTTCTAATTTTAGTTATTTGAATTTTCTTTCTTTTTTCTTAGGTAATCTACCTAAGGATTGTCAATTTTCTTGATCTTTGCAAAAACTCAACCCGGTGTCATTTATTTTTGCATTGTTTTCCTATTTTCTATTTTGTTTATCATTATCCTTTCCTTTCTTCTGTTGGTTTTATGTTTAGTTTGTTCTCCTTGTTTTGTTTCTTGAGGGGTAAAGTTTGGTTGTTGATTTGAGATATTTCTTTTTCCATATGTACAAATATACAGTTATAAACTTCCTTATTAACACTGTTTTTGTTGCATCCTATAAGTTTTGATATGTTTTGTTTTCATTTTCATTAGCATCAATGTATTTTCTAATTTCCATTGTGACTTATTTTTTGATCAATTCATTGTTTGGGTCTATTTTTAATTTCCACATACCTGTGGATTTTCCAGTGTTTCTTTTGCTAATGATTTCTAGGTTTCTCTGTTCTGATCAAAAAAGATTCTTTGCATGATTTAAACTTTTGAATTTGTTAAGACTTGCTTTGAGGTATATGTGGTCTATCATGGAGAATGTTTCATGTGCACTTAAGAAGCTATACTCTAAACAAGCACCACGTGTACTCACCAGCAAATTGGTTTCACTGATCAACACCTAAGTGCACATATAGGAATAACATTTATAGGTCGTCAGGCAGATGGGAGGTGGGAGGAGGGGATGGGTATATACATACAAAATGAGTGCTATGCACACCATCTGGGGGATGGACACGCGTGAAGCTCTGACTCTGGGGGGTGGAGGGGAAGGCAACACACGTAACCTAAACATTTGTACCCCCATAATATGCCAAAATAAACATAAATAAATAAATAAATAAATAAAGCTATATTCTTCTGTTCAGTGGATTGCTCTGTGCATGACTGTGAGATCCAACTGGTCTATAATGTTGTACAAGTTCTATATTCTCTTACTGATCTTCTTTCTGTTTGTTCTATCCATTATTGAAAATGAGGTATTGAATTATTCTACTAGTATTGTGTTATTGTCTATTTCTCTCTTCAAGACTGTCAAAATTTGCTTCATATATTTAGGAGCTCTCAGGTTTGGTGCATAAATATTTATAATTTTTATATCTTCTTGGTGAGTTACCATTTTAGCATGATATGATGTCCTTTTTTGTTTCTTCTAACAGCGTTTGATTAAAGTATATTTTGTCTGACATTAGTATAGCCACTTCTGCTCTCTTTTGGTTACCATTTGAATGGAATATTTGTTCCATTCTTTTCCTTTGAGTCTATGTGTGTCCTTAGATCTAAAGTGGGTCTCTTGTCCACAGCGTATAGTTGGATCCAGATTTTTAGTCCATTCAACTAATCTACTGCTTTAAATTAGGGAGTAATTTACTATAAAAGTGAAGAATCTACAAAGAACTCAAGAAAATCAGCAAGAAAAAAAAAATCAAACAACCCCATTAAAAAGTGGGCAAAAGACATGAATAGAAAATTTTCAAAAGAAGATAGACTAATGGCCAAGAAACACATGAAAAAATGCTTAATGTCTCTAATCATCAGGGAAATGCAAATCGAAACCACAATGAGATATCACCTAATTCCAGTAAGAATGGCTTTTACCAAAAAGTCCCAAACAACAAATTCTGGTGAGGATAAAGAAAGAAAGGAACACTTATACACTGTTGGTGGGACTGCAATCTAGTACAACCCCTATGGAACATAGTATGAAGATACCTCAAAGAATTAAAAGTAATACCTACCATTAGATCCAGGATTCCCAATACTAGATATTTACCCAAACAACAACAACAAAAAGACATTCTGTAATAAAGACATCTGCACTCGAATGTTTATAGCAGCACAATTTGCAATTGCAAAGATGTGGAAACAACCCAAGTGCTTATCAATACATGAATGGATTAATAAAATGTGAATTATATGTATATCATGGACCACTACTCATCTATAAAAAATGGTGATCTAGAATCTTTTGTAATACCTACGTGGAACTGGAGACCATTCTTCTTAATGATGTATTGCAAAAATGGAAAAACAAATACCACATGTACTCAATACTAAATTGGAATTAATCAATCAACACTTACAGGTACATATGGACGTAAAACTCAAGGGAAATCAAGGAGGTGGGAGGAGATGGGTAAATTCACACTTAACAGGTATAATGCATATTAACTGGGTGAAAGGCACAATTATAACTGATTCAAACTGTACAAAAGCAAAATATGTAACCAAAATATGTGTGTCCTCACAACATTCTGAAATAATAATAATTAAAAAAACATGCAGTTCGCCTACCTTAAAGGAAATAAAGTAATTCTTGGTAAGGAAGGACTTACTATTGTATTTTTGCTAATTGCTTTTTATATGTTAACAGTGTTTTGTCTCTCCAATCTTACTGCCTCCTTTTGTGGTTTTTAAATCTTTAATTGATGTATTTTGATTCTCTTCTTATTTATTTTTGTGTATATTTATAAATACTTTCTTCATGGTTACCATTGCAACTCCCTAAAACATCTTAAAGTTATAGCATCCTATTTTAAATTGATAACAGCATAACTTCAGTTCCATAAAAAAACTCTATGCCTTTACAGCCTCTTCTGTACCCTCAATTTCTGTTGTCATTGTCACAATTTACATCTTTATATATTGTATACCCATTGACATAGATTTATAGTTGTTGCTTTTGCCATTTAAATTCTACTCAACAAAATTACAATAGTACACGTTACTATATTTATCTGTGTATTTAGCTTTATTAGAGGACCTTATGTTTTCAATCAGCTTCAAACTTCTGCCCACTGCACTTTTATTTCCAAGTCTAGTGACAATGAACTCTTTCAGCTTTTGTTTACATAGGAGAGTCTTAATTTCTCATATATGCTGCAGGATAGTTTTGTAAGATACAATATTCTTGATTGACAGGTATTTTTTCCTGCACTTTGAATACATAATCTCCCCTCTAGCCTGCAAATTTCCTGCTGAAAAATCCACTGATGATGCAACGGAAGCTCCCCTATGTGTGACAAATCACTGACATCTTACTACTTTTACAGTTCTTTGTCTTTGATTTTAGATGGTTTGATTATAATATATTTTGATGTGGTTCTTTTTTGATTTTTCTTAGTTGGACTTCTTCGAGCCTCTTGAATCTGTATGCCAGTATTTTTCCTCAGATTTAGTTAGTTTTTGGCAATTATTTCTTCAAATAAGCTCTCTATACTTTATTTCTTTTCTTTCTCATATTCCCATTATACACATGTTACCTCTTTTGAACTTGTCCCACAGTTCTTGAATATTCTGTGTATTTTTTGTCTTTTTAAACTTTCTTTTCAGTTTTAGAAGTTTCTATTATCAAATCATCAAGCTCAGGGATTCTTTTCTCAGTTATGTCTAGACTACTAATGAGCCCATTAAAGGCATTCTTTCTTTATGTTACAGTGTTTTTTAGTCTGTCATTCCTTTTTGGTTATTTCTTAAAATTTTCATCTCTTTGCTTATATATCTGTCTGATCTTACATGTTGTCTACTTTTTCCATTAAAGCCCTTAATGCACTAACTGGAGATATTTATTTATTTATTTTTATTTTTCTTGTTTTAAACTTATTTTATTTTAATTCAATAGATTTAGGGGGCACTAATGATTTTTTTGTTATATGGATGAATTGTGTCTCGGTGAAGTCATGGCTTTTAGTGTACCCATTGCCTAAATAGTGTACATTGTACCCAACAGGTAATTTTTCATCCCTCAACCCCCTTTCCCCTTCCCCCATCTGAGCCTACAAAGTCCATTATATCACCCTGTATAACCATATATACCCATCATTTAGCTCCCACTTATAAGTTTGTACGTGTGGTATTTGTTTTTCCATTGGTGAGCTCCTTCACTTAAGAGTATGGCTTCCCATTCCATCCAAGTTGCTGCAGAAGACATTATTTCATTCTTCTTGATGGCTGAGTAATATTGTGTGTGTGTGTGTGTGTGTGTGTGTGTATCACATTTTCTTTATCCATTCATCAGTTGATAGGCACTTAGGGTAAATCCATATCATTGCAATTGTGAATTGCACTGAGATAAACGTATGAATGCATGTGTCTTTTTGATATAATGACTTCTTTTCCTTTTGTAGTGGGATTGCTGGATTGAATGGTAAGTGAAGAAAACAGTAAGATGGAGATTCAGGCTAAAAGAGTTCAAGCTCGTTTAGATACTTTACAGAGATAGTACAAATTTATGACAATACAGAGATTGAAAGGAAATTCTCATGCTGTTCACAAAGTGAAAAGTTTAAAAATCAGCTTGAACTCGTTTAGCCAGCATCTCCATCTTCCTGTTTTCTTCACTTGTTTCATTTAATTATTTTTGAAAGATATCATTCAATTCTTTCAGTGCATCAAAAGAGGACCTCAGTCTCTTGCTTTCTTTATTCTTTTCCTTGAGAACTTCAGTTAGATGTTCAACTTCTGCATAATGTTGTTCCTTTATAGTTTGAAATCTTGTAAGAACCTCTTGTTCAACACCTTTAGTTTTATTTAAGGCATTCTCATGTCTGAAAAGCAGTTTTTTTTTTTTTTCGAGTAAAAAGCATTCTCGCTTTTGAAGTTCTTCAGCGACTTTTTGTTGTGCTGCAGTTTCACACTGTTGGTGGGACTGCAAATTAGTACAACTTTTATGGAAAACAGTATGGAGATTCCTCAAAGGACTAAATGTAGACTTACCATTTGATCCAACAATCCTACTACTAAATATCTACCCAAAGGAAAAGAAGTCATTTTATCAAAAAGACATCTGTGCTTGAATATTTATTGCAGCACAATTCACAATTGCAAAGATTTGGAATCAATCTAAGTGTCTATCACTTCATGAGTGGATTAACAAAATGTGATATATACATATACACACACACCATGGAGTATTACTCAGCCATAAAAAGGAATGAATTAATGTCTTTCACAGAAATTTGGGTGGAACTAGAAACTATTATCCTAAGTGAAGTTTCTTAGGAGTGGAAAAACAAACACCACATGTACTCTTTAATAATTTGGAATTCATCAATGCACACACATGGGCACAGAGGAAAGTAAAATCATTGGAAATCAAGAATGGAGGAGGGGTGGTGTAAAAACCTCCCTCACAGGTACAAGGGATATTATTTGGGTGATGGTCACACTGATAACCCTGACTTAGGCATTATAAAACTATCCATGCACCAAAAACATTTGTACCCAATTAATATTTTGAAATAACAGAAATTGATCTAGGAAAAAAAGATAGGGAATACTATTCAGTTATAGAAAAGAAGGAATCTGTGCCATTTGTGACAACCTGGAAGACATTTTGCTAAGCAAAATAAGCCAGGTGCAGAAATACAAATACTGCATGATCTCACTCATATGTAGATTTTTTTTTAAAAAAAATGATCTCCTAGAGCTAGAGAGTAGAATGGTGGTTACTAGGGATTGGGGCAGTTGAGGGGAGTAGGTTTGAATGATGTTGGTAGCCAATGGTATTTTAAAAGGTTCTTTCTCTATGGACAATTTGCCAATTTTACAGAAACATAAGGTAATGGCATTTTAAAAAAATAGAGATTTCTTATATTCCCTTCCTCATGTTACATTCAAGTGGGCCTAAGATCTCATATTTTCTATTTTTAATAAGCAAATTACGGTTGATTCTTATAATTATGTAAATGTAAAATATCCTATCAAAAATAATTTTCAAAGGGTAAGAAAGAGGAATCAGCTTGTTTACATGACTTGTGGGCATTTTTGAATCTACCCTCCTACTTTACCTTCCACTTCTCCAACCCACCTCAACCTTTACCACCTTAACTACCCATCACCAAATCCATTTTCAATATGCCTCTTTGAGGGAGCATGACCTTATGGTATGTGTCATTTTATAGTACATACTTTGAAGGTATGAGCCAGCTCTGTTCTCCTAAGATAATTGATACCCTAAACCCATAAATATGAGCCCCTGCAGTAATGTTTGAACTATGTAACCCTGAACTGCTTTCCATAACATTCTGAGTCATGACAGAACCTTAACTGTGCTGTGTAATCATCTTTTCTGAGAATTTTTATTTCAATTTCAAAAAGTACAATTTATTTTTGCCTGATGGCAGAATCAAGAAAATATAAACTTGTGCTGAGCAAGAGCCATGTCAAATTGTATTCCCAGGAAGGAACAGGTAAAGCCGTTCCTTAGAAAAAGAGAAGGAAGCAAATGCTTGGAAGCCAAAGGGGAAGACTCTTGACCTTGGATGGATGGAGAAAAGAACACTACTTTTTAGTAGCTTTTCAGAAAGGAAGTCTACTGAGAAGTATGGTATAGGCTGGATCTGACTAGGGTGGAGGTGCTGATGGAGGGTTGCTGGCTGACATCATAGAAAGAGAGCCTGTCACATCTGCTCCCATGCTAAATTCTCACTGTTTTAAGGGCAACAACCTTTTCTGCTAACTGTGCAATGAAAATTTCATTGTTCCTAAGCTATGCTTTTTTTTCTCTTTTCTGTCTTATAAATTCTATTTACCTTTATTGCTTGAGTCTATCTACCACCTCGTTCCCTCATATGTGAATAAACAATTTACATGTAAACTAATTAAACTAGCAGCAAAATAGCTGAAAAAACAAGTGTATTTGAAATAATTTGTTATATATCTGACTCACTTGATATGAAAGTAAAGTCTGCTTGTTTGATACTTTGGATTTTGGGTAGCTGCCATGTTTCAAAGGAGAGCCATTTGCATCACTACAGCATTCAGTCCTACATCTTAATGAGGCCATGTTAGTTGTCAGGGCAACTATTTCTATTTCTTTAAAAGATTGCTTGGTTATTTTCAAGGTACTAACTTTATGATCATTCTCAATTAACTTTTCTTCTGTTTGCTGTTTCTTCAAATCATGAAAAGAATCCAGTTCATCATCCAGGCAATTCACATTTAAGTGCTTGAATGAACTGCAAAAAGGTGTTGTGCAATGCTTGCTTTTATCAGAATAACATCTTAACAATGAACCAACTTTACCTCCAGATGAATAGATATCCAAATCACCTAGGGAGGTTAAAGATCTTCTCTTACATTTAGCCTGATCAAAATTTGAAAAATCACACTCACCAGGGCAGCTGCACTGATGTCTGCAGCAGGTTTTGAGATGCTTCACTACAAAATCCTGCCCTGGTGGCTTGATGATCCTCAGCTCCCTGGTGTGCTGCAACTGCAGTCTCCCCAACAACCATGTTCAAACTCATGGTTGGCTGGTGGACGTGAGGCTTTAACTGTAGATTTTTAGATTGTTTTTTCTTTAATTCCTGGCTTGAACATTGCAATATTCCTGCCTATCTTAGTCCATTCAAACTGCTATAGCAAAATATCATAAACTGGTGCGTTATAAGCAACAGAAATTTAATTCTCATAGTTCTGGAGCCTGACAAGCCCATAACCAAGGTTCTAGCAGATTTGGTATCTGATGAGGGTCCTCTTTTTGGTTCATAAATGGCATCTTCTTGCTATAACCTCACATGGTGAAAGGGGCAAAAGGTCTCTCTTGGACCTCTTTTATAAGGGTACTAATCCCATTCATGGATGATCTACCCTTGTGACTTAATCACTTCCCTAACACCATTAATTTGTGGGTTAATATTTCAACATATGGATCTTGGGGAGGAACACAAATATTCAGACTGTAACACTGACTTTGATCTTGATGCTTTTTCCATCTCTTTAAACTGTGTTTTTTGCGTTTTAGTTGCCTTGTAACTTTTGGTAAAAGGTAGACACGACATACTGCATAAAATGAACTGCAGTAAATTGGCTTTTTGTAATGTAGTGGTAAAAAGAAGGAACAAAGGAGGCATTCTATAGTTTTATGATTAGGTTTAAGCTTTCTGGTCAACTTTTGTCCCTGGACTATAAACTTCAGCAATTTTCAGTTGCTAAGGTGGAGAAGTTTGGCTAGAGAAAGTTGAAGTTGGTATTTCCCTTCCCCCAGGTAGGTAGGTTCTGATAAACTTCTATCAGGTTAGACTTTTTAAAAATAGTTTCTCCTGAAGACAAACCTTTTTGAGAATAACAGACACTCTGACATATTTAAAAATGGTTATTTTCCCCTCCCCCTGCCAGAAGCACAAGGAGACTATTTTCTGATATTCACTGTGATGAACTGGTAGAACTCCTGGAGGTAAAACTTACAAAAAGGTGGGCCCCTCCCTATAACTGCATGTCCCTGGAGGTTTTATCTCTCAGAATTATCCATACAGAACCTCCAGCACATCTTCAATTACAGTTCGGGTTTCCCACCCCATGACTAATTCCTGTAGAGGTTTCTGCTTTTGGTTTCTGCTCCGGTATGTTGTGATTATTTGTATCTGCCTACCTGCTCAAATTTTGGGGCAGTGGTTTGCCTTATGATCAATCTCACTTTTCTTAAACATCTAAGAAAAGTAGCTAATTTTTGGTTTGTTCAGCATTGTACTTGTTTTAGGATGGAGTGGCAACTTCAAAGCTCCTTACTTGCCAGACCAGAAATTGGAAGACTCCATGTTTCTTGTCCTAGTCTGTGCTGAAATTCTGATCTTAATCATGTTAGTTACAGTTATTTTAATGTTTTTGTGTGGTATTCTCAACATCTAGAACTCCTATACATCTATGTCTTTTATTTAGTTTTCTATTGATGTTGGTCACTTTGTCTTATTTTCCAGTATGTCTGTGGTTTTTATTATATCCCAGACATTGTGTATAAAATATTGTAGAAATAGTTGGAGGTTGAGAATTGTAGTCTTCCCTCAAAGAAGATTTACTTTTGCTCCTTTCTGGCAATTAGAATGTGGATGTATTGCCTCTATAAATTCTGTGATTGATCTGTTTAGCAGCTGGGTTTAATCCTTGAGGGGTCTTGTCTGTATCCAGTTCTCCTTTTCCTTAAAGTATAGCCCTCAAAAGCCTAAAATGAAAGCTTGGGACAGTTAAAAGAGACCCTTTTCTTTGTTGGACTTTGAATTCTAATTCTCTCCCCCAGCTTTATGAAACAGCTAAAAGCTCTAATGTTTTTTTCAATTTCTCAGAAGCCTATAATGGTTGATTAATGCATTGAGGGAAAAAGTGAAGAGAATGCCCTGCATATCATTCTATTAATATTTTTCCCTTTGTTTCTGGATTTTGACACTTCAAATTCTTGCTGCCTTAGTAGCTTGCTCATGCCTTAAAATATTTTGAACAAGATTTTTTTTACAGCTTTTCTACTTGATTTCTGCAAGGCGGTTTGTCTGAATCAAACTTACCTGTCACTGCTAAAAATGAAATTCTCCCATATACATTTGGATTTGTTTTTTCCTACATAATGTTTCATTACTGAATCCATTAGTTATATTTGCCCTTTTCCTTGGTTGGAGGAGTTATTTGTACTGAGATTCAGGGTGGGAAGAAATATATTCTATGGGTACATTGTGGAATATTTTACCTCCAAATCTGCTGACTAATTTCTTTTTGCTCTTTTAGCAATATCAAAGGGACCATTAGTCCAAAGAGCTACTTTTTTTCCTACTTTCTACAGATGTACATTTAAAAAGCATAAATTATTATAATATTTTGGAATGGCAATACTTTTTTATAATTTTTGATATATCACCTTGGTTAGGCTAGCTACCTTCCTGATTTATTCAATTGAAGATTAATCTAGATGCTGCTGTAGTTTTGCTGATGCAAAATCCCTAATCAGCTGATTTTAGGTAAAGGAGATTGGTCTGGTTTATCTGAGTAGATATCCTGATTTAATTAGTAGAAAGGTCTTAAAAACAAGAATTAGGCTTTAGAGAGAGAAAAAGAGAGAGAAAGAGAGAGAGGGGAAAGGAGGGAGGGAGGGAAAGAGAAAGAGAGAGGAAAGAAGGTAGAGAGAGAGAAACATGAAATCAGGAGAGAAAGAATGAAAGCAAGAGAGAAAAAGAGAGAGAGAGAAGAATAAATCTAAGGATTTATTCAGAAATAATCTGAAGCTTACATATGTATACTATATATTTTATAAGCACTTTTATATAAATAGTTAAGCCTATATATTAGCCTAAATATATATATATATAATTTAAGTATATATAATTATATATATGTATCTTTTATTGGTTTTGCTTATTTAGTTGAGCCCTGACTGATAAAATGCTGAAGAACATATTTTTCAGAAAAATTAAAATGTGGTCATATAGTGTAAATGAGCACAAGAGTATGCCATAGTCATGGAATGGAATCTGTGGTATTATATTTAGATGGGTGTCTTGGCAGAAATGACTATTTTATATATATATATATACATATATATATATAATTAAGTCAGACTTCTTTAATGTAATTAGCTTTGGGAATAGAAATGGAAATACAAATACAATTAACGAATATGCTAATTTCCCCCTTGCTATAGACATCAGGAGATAGTTGATCTTTATTCATGGCTTAAAAATGTATAGCAAATTAAATTGATGATTAAATATTTTCTTGATGTCTAAATTACAAAACATAAAAATGCTATTTCAAGGTTAAACTTTAAACAACGTAGGATAAGCATCAATTTTTATCCTTGAGATTAACTATAAAATATTACGAAAAAATATTGACTAAGTACCAGAAGTCTCTATTAATGGTATACAAGACTAGTCAGCTAATAATGATTCTTGATAATGTCCAGTGATAACTGAATTCCACTACTCTCTACTATCTATTAGTTCACATTTTCTTTTTTTCAAGTAAGATAGCATTACCATAATAAGCATGTAAAATATCATAAATATCTAAGTTTGTATGCAAGAATAAATTATTTCTGCACTAAGAAACTATAACCAGAGGGAACAAATATTCTTGCAGATTTGAGGCGGGCAAGGCTCTGTAGCAAAATAAAACATTAATTCCTTGGAAAAAATTTGAAGCTTTCGTTTTCGTGGGATTTCCTTCAGAATATTTACAAAACTAGTTTTAAGTAAATTATTTTAAAGTAATTCAATCAGCATTTATCTAAAATCTTCTTTTAGAACTCAAAATGAAATTCAGTGCTCTTAATTGCTCAAATTGGCAGTTTTTGAAAAACTAGGTTACTACTGCAGCTTTGGTTCACATAAAATTATGCTTTAAGTATGTGCAAAAGGAAACATTATTCATGTACCAAAATGCATAAATAACATACTCAAATAATATTTAAATAGTAATTTTAATACACAGGGTGAGACTTAAGTCCCAGGTTTTGTTAAATCTTTTATAGTTTCAACTATAATTTTCTTTTGACCTTCAGGTGTTATATGCTAACCTGTTCCTCCTATAATTCACACTTATAAAAGTAAAACATAGTCCAATAATTTTTAAGGCTATGGAGACTGACTTGACAGCCTCACAATTTTACAAAATCACACACAAAAATCAGCCGAAGCAAAGTAGAAAAAATATATATGTAACAATGTGTCAACCAATAGTACACAGTGTTTTTTCTTTTTAATGGAGGCAACTTTAATAGGACTTTGAAGTATTTTAACTTTCATGATTGCTGTTATCATCATTTGCCTCATGCAGTAGGAGGCCATGCACTGTACAATAGGAGTTATCAAGGAAATACACTTTCAAATATGCTGCACAATGTTGTTTATAACAGCATGGAACAAACGCCAGCTTCCATTTTACTGTGACTTGGTTTTTATTAACAAGCGCTGGTGAGACAGAGCCTTCTTTCAAAATACAAATGCTACCATACCTAGTTCAACTATTTAGCTCCAGGTTTTAATATGTTTTAATGTGTCTTAAAGGGAAAATTCCATGATAAAGAGAATTTCAAGTAACTTTTTACTTTCTAAACTACCTCTTGAAATAAAAGTAGTTATTTGACATATGAAAGATATTTCTTATCTTAAATAAGAAGCATTTATCTTCAAGCATTTATCTTCAAGACTTATAGTTCTTTTTATTGATTTTAAAAGATCGATTCTTGATTTATTTTGTATATTTGACTTCATTCTGGATTCTGTTTGATGACTAATGAAAAGAAATATAAAGCTGAGTATATAACATGCTGCCTCATCATGCTCCTACATCATTCTCCTAATTAAGGGAGACTATCTCTGTAGATCCTTAGTAATACTTAGGACAATGTGAGTTTCTAAAGCATATTGATTCATTTATCAAAAAAGCAGCAATGTATAAATGAATATTGATACTTTGAAAATTTAGGAACCTTAGAGAACCAAGGTTTTTATTTTCTAAGTTTATAGTATGGTTTATTTCCCTCTAGATTTTATGAGAGTCATCAATCTGAAAGAAGAAAGCTGCCTATTTCCAACAGATACTTTCACCTCTCTCATACATATATATACCCAAAAGTCCCCCATTTCTTTAAGTTGTCTAATTAAATGATTTTGAGTTGACATCAACTCTCTACAATTAATTTCTAAATATCACAGGTATACCATGCAAAGATACTGAATGCATACAATATTTATGTATTTTAATGCTCTCTTATGTGCTATTATAGTATAGCATAGGCATGTTTTTCCATGAACTATAAACCTATGGAAGTATGTCTTACCAATATGTAAGGTGTTCTCTGGTAACTTAAGAAATTTCACTATTGCTTCTATGGCATGATTTTAGGGATACTAGACTTCAAAAACCAATTAACATGAAACATCTCTTTTTATTAGGCATGACAAAAAAGGTAAGTGTCAATTTTGTCTTAGCATTACAGAAAAAAATAGAAAATGCAAATGTCCGATGTTGAGAGGGAAGCTGGTATCGAAGAACATCAAAAAAGCCTGTGGCTAAGGCAAAGAGTAGTATAAAATGAAGTCAGAGATATAAGAGGGAAGGGGAAGATTATTTATAGTTTCTAGGTCACTGTTAGGATATCAGTTTATACTATAAGTGAGATTGAGAACCCTTGCACTGTTAAGATCTGACTTAGATTTTAATGGATCTCTTTGTTGCCATCTGGATACTAGACTGTATGCATAGGCAAAGCTGAGGAGTGGGCAAGGGTAGGAGCTGATATATCAGTTAATAGGCTATAAGCAAATCAAGAATGACAGTTTCTTGGATCATAATGTGCTATGGTCTGAATATTTGTGTCTCTTAAAAATTCATACATTGAAACTTAATCACCAATGTGATGATATCAGGAGATGGGAGTTTTGGGAGGTGATTAAACCACGAAAGATGAGTATTCATGAATAAAATTATAAAAGAGATCCTAGAAAGCTAACTCACCCCTTCCACCATGGGAAAACACAGCAAGAAGGTATCATATATGAAGCAGAAGGTGAATCTTCACTGGGCACTGAATCTGCTGGTGCCTTGATCTTGGAGTTACCAGCCTTCTGAAATCTGAGATATAAATTCCTGATGTTTAGAATCCATCCAGTTTATGGTATTTTGTCATAACAGCCAGAACAGATTAAGACATGGTGATAGTAGTAGAAGTTGTGAGAAGATAAACTGTTATATTTCAGATATATATAGAAGGTGGAATCAAAAGAATATGTTAATAGTGAGGATATGGGAAGGGAGAAAGTGTTTCCATTAACTGAAATGGGGAAAGACTGTAGGTGGAACTTTTTTGCCTGGGAGGAATAATAAGTAAATATATGTTGGATGTATTAAATTTTATATGCCTATTAGCTACTTATAGCTATTATGGAGAATCCATGTGAAGACATACATACAGGCATCTACAATATTTGTGTTTTCTGATATATTATTAATATATGTGTCAAGAGTTTATTGATAGGATTATAAATATTGAATGTCTTGATGTTCATTATATGTGATAACATTATATAATGCTCTCTTATTGGAAAATATGAATCCCGCTTCTTTAAAAAGAAGTGTCTCCTTATTATCATGGCATTGATAAGAAGTGACAAATGTTTTCTCCAACTTAGAAGCTAGTTTAAAAACCAGAGAGGGAAAGGGGGGAATATTTCTATCACAGGCACACATCTCATCTTTCAAGTTGCAGCTTAGACTCTCAAATATCAAATTTAAAGATGGGGAAAACTCATGTGTCCATTTGTATTAAAGTACTGAAGGATGCAAACTGTTCGTGATACCCTGTCATCTAGCCTTATCCCTAACTTCCCAAACTTGCAAAAAGAATGTTACTAGCTGCTAGTGAGTGACACTAAATGTCCTATACCATGACAGGAATAATCCTCTGATAAAATAGGCTTCTTTATCTGTAATGTTATCATCTGTCAAGCAAAGTGATGTGATGTCACATCAAGGACAGAATATAATATTATTTGGGTATGGGTACACTAAGTTTTCTTTTGCATGAAATAATCTGATTTAGAGATATCTGACAAGTACTATAATTATTTAAAGTACTTACGACAAAGTAGCATAATTTGTCAATATTGCAAACATAATTGCCATATGAGTAGTCAAAATAATTGTGATTAAACTGCTCTTTAGACACTGTTTAGAAGAGGATGAAACAAAAATGACAAGGAACTGTGGTTACTGACATTTAGAACTCAGGGAAAATTTTCATCCTATCTTTAGGGATTGCTTTCATAGAAAATGTTTTTCAGTTCTGATTTTGATGTCACAAAGGTGTATGATAGGGGCTGTGCGTTTATATGGGATAGTCAAATAAATTCTGCCTTTCACATGATGTGGCATACACTATGTAATTACCATTCCATCATGACATATCATTCTAGAAGAATTTCGCCAATTGTGCTCTAAGAACTTCCTTTCATATTTTTCTTTAAAAAACCTAGATTACAGGGCAAGTTTTATGCCCAAAAGATTTATGTTAATCTTCATCTGAGTCTACTTATTGATATTTATTCTCAATCATTTTATTTATACAACCAAACACTTTTATTTCAGATGGATATTATATTCTCATTGCATATTTGCTTTATGTGCTTTCTATGCAACGTTCTATCAACTATTCATATATATTTACTTTAATAGTTTTGTTTAGAAACATGGTTTGGATTATTCCTCTTTAATTTTTAAGTTGTATCATACTAATATAAGATTCAAACTCATACATACTGATCATGTGACCATCACCAAATACCTACAAAGTCACCTAGTCTCCAGAAGAAAACTATACATATTGGCCTAGCAGTCAAAATAATATATAACTAATTAACAATCACTTAAACATTTACAAGCAGAATCATCTCCTTCTGATACTGCAAGAAAGTTGAACATAATCATCATTGTAGAAACATCTTTCTTAATATGAACTTTGATAAAATATCACACCACCTTCCATGTATTTTTTTTGAGTAAAATATATTTTTATTATATAAATTGAATGTAGCCTTTCTGGATACCCTAAATATGGGACATACCTTACTATGCCTCAAAGGGGAAATAATTAATTCCCATGCCATCATAACTAATAAGAAAATCTTATTAAGGAATTCCTACTTGTCAGAATACTAGAATTTCTAACACCTGACATTCGTTCACCTGAAGTTGTTTTCTAGGTCATTGATCTGATATCTCTATTCTTTATAATTTTTGGTGCTGTCAATTAGGATCATGCATTATACTTAATTGACATTTCAATATTTTCAAGTTTCCTCTGAAATACCACCAAAAGTCTTAAATCATTGAAGACAGTGTTTTAAATTACATGGAAAATATAATAAATTGAATGACACCTTATAGAATATTTCAAAATAAACTAAATAGTTCATAATAATTTCTTTAACTCCAAATCTGATTAGACATAAGGTAAAATCTATGGGAGTTGCAATTGTGTCTAAAATTAAGTATTCTTTTGGGTAAAAAACAAGATTTTCAGTTGAAATCTTCACCTCTACTAATATCTGTACAATGATAGCAGCTTTAAAATTGATTGAATACATTATTTGCATGCAGCATACTGCTTTTTACGTATTACTAATAACACTAATAGGTAAGAAACTATTCTTCTGGCATCTCAGTAGACATTCCAGTAAAATAAAATAGACTGCCACTATTTTGGGCACTTGTTTTAATTATGCCAATTAGAGCTAATTCAACAAATAAAATTGGACTTAAATACTTTATACTACATTTCTCCTAGATGACCATACTATTCTTCATAGCAAATCAAGAAACTAGGATTTTAAAACAAGAGGATTAAATTCTCAGGTATATTTTTTTAATTTTTAATCATTATGGGTACATAATAGTTGTATATACCTATACAACTATACAACTAGGGTGCGCATGATGATTTGATACAGGTATACAATGTGAATTAATCAAATCAGAGTAGTTGGGGGATCCATCACCTCATGCATTTGTCATTTCTTTGTGTTAGGAACATTACAATTCCACTCTTTTATTACAGTTATTTTAAAGTATACCCTAACTTATTGTTGGTTATAATCACTTTGTTGTGCTACCAAATATTTTTAGATATTCTATCTAACTGACTATATTTTTTCACCCATTAATCAGATATCTTTTATAGAACTTTATTCCTATCCTAATTTTTAAAATACACTAGAAAAGAGTTTTAATTTAAAGCTATACTTGATGTTATTTAGTGCATTTTACTTTATTTTTTTTTTCTGATATTATTTCCATGAAGTGAGAAGAAATAGAATTTGGGAAGCTAACCAGCTTCAAAAGGCTGAGCTGATGGTCAAGACTTCAAAGACCTCATTCAATGATGTTGCTGGATTCCAGATTACCCTTGAAACATCCCCAACATTATGAATAGTATTCATTTGCAGTCTACTTGCTCATTGGGTTGTGGGTATATGTGAGGTTATCAATACAACCTAGACTTTGGTACTATACTTTTACAACTAGAAAGTGCACGTTATTTGCTGGATATGGTGTTAAAATATAGGAGCCTCCATGGTTAAGAGGAAAACTTGCATCATACGATCTTGTTTACCTGTTTCTCAAGGTAGAACTGATAATGAAATGAAGGAGTATATGTGGCAAACAGACTTAGTAGATAAACATTCAGTATGTGGAAGCAGTAATCTCAGACTACTTGAGTTGAGCTGATCCAGATTAAATCTGATCCACAAAATGGTTTTGGCAGAAATTTAGTCTCATGAAATAACAATTCTCAGATCATTGCATTCAGCTTTCTGGAAAGAGCCATAATATTTTCATCTGAATTCACTGACAAGTTTGGAAAATTTTTAGATAACTGTTATATTGTAATTAAATCAGTAATAATAGTGTATAACCTTCCAAGTTGACTACATTAAAGGGTACCATAGGTAATTGGATACATAATTTCTAGATTTTGCTAAAAATAAGTCTCATTACTCCAGGTATATCTCAAGCTTGAGTAGTTAAACCTAAATGGTTATTTCCATGGATGAACTGAATAATCTCCTTCATTTTTGAATTATAGAAATAATCATAGTTTCTATTCATTTTATTAATAGGTATTGCTATAATTCTAATCCTTGTTTGATATACAAATGAAGCCAATGAAGTATTTTTAAGGCAAGGCCAACTAGTTAAAATG
This sequence comes from Lepilemur ruficaudatus, assembly GCA_963574885.1. Classification (NCBI taxonomy): domain Eukaryota; kingdom Metazoa; phylum Chordata; class Mammalia; order Primates; family Lepilemuridae; genus Lepilemur; species Lepilemur ruficaudatus. Next base: position 36,709 of record CAUYRT010023556.1, read on the forward strand.
ATTTCTTTCCTTCTTCTCCTAAATTACCAAAATTCAGGTAAATAATAAGCCCAATATATCATTTTAAATGATATTAACACGAACTTTTTCAAACTACATATCACCTCCAAATATGCTGAAACTTTATAAAATAGAATCATTTTTTAAAAAGTGTGTAATTTTGTTTATACTCATTTAAAATATCTCACAATCTTCAGTTTTTTATAACTATATTTTTTCTTTTTTGAATTTCAAAATATTAAGGGGTACAAATATTTTAGGTTACATGGATCACTTTTGTAATGCTTGAGTTATAGGTGTGCCTATCACTCAAATAGTGTTCATTATACTCATTAGGTAGGTTTTTGCCCCCTCCCTCTTCCTCCTCCCCCTGGTTGGTTTCCACTGAGATTTAGTTCCCTCTGTGCACATGTGTGTTCATCATTTAGTTCCAATTTAATAGTGAGTACATGTGGCCTTGTTTCTCCATTCTTGAGATACTTCACTTAGGAGAATGGTCTTCAGTTCCATCCAGAGTGCTGCAAAAAGCTATTTTTTCAACTTTTTTATAGCTGAGTAGTACTCCATGGTATACATATACCACATTTATTAATCTACTCATGAATTGATGATGTAGCACAATTCACAATTGCAAAGATGTGGAACCAACCCAAGAGCCCATCAATTCATGATAACTATATTTTTTCAATACACTATTCCACCCCACTGTAGAATACAGTAGTCCTTCTTAAGGGCAATCCTAAAATAATTTTAATATTAATAATATTATAATGACTCTTGTAATCTGTTTTACATGAACCAACCTTGTAGTACTCAAGCTTTTGTCCCATTCATTCTCTCTCTATATATTAACTTCATTTTCCACTATTGCTGCATCATGTTTCTTTCAACAGGCAAGACTGTAAAAATAGCATTCAGCAGTACTCTCCAGCAGCAAGTCAAGTATTAGAGACACCCGACAAAGGATACGTGTTGTGTGGTATATAGTTTTAAAATATGTATATTTAGAGTATTGAAACAGTGTAACTAAATGCAGTCCACATAAAATAACATGATGTGTGTTTCAGGAGATGCTCATAGAATTTGTGGCCTTTGGATTAGAAAGTCTGCCTCCTTGCCACTGAAAAGTAAGTCTTGGTCTCCATAGATCACTAAATTAAAATAACTAGGTTTTACCCATCAGAATCAAGGAATAAAGATTAGGTTAAAATTGCATTTTTTTAGATTTGCACAAAAAATTCACAAAAATGAGAATTTCATTTTTATACTTAGAAATGTGAAGAATAAATCATTTTACTAAACCACAGTCACTATATGAGAAAAATATACTTTGGACTCAAATCTGATTTGAAATTGAGCTTTACAGTTTATTACCTGTGTGAGTTGGGGCAAATGCTCAATTTCTCTGAGCTTTGGGTTTCTCATCTGCAAATTAGGTATAGGAAAATTTACCTCTCAGTGTTGTATTGAGGATTAAGGGTATAATGAACATAGAATACCTTTAACTCTGCATCTTTACTGTAATATGTTATGCCTTATTAATATAAGTGCTTTGCTAATTGATTTTATGAACATTTAATGAGACTAAGATGTCTGATAAAGCCCTAGCCAGTTTCTTGTTCTTGCCCTGTTGCTTGCCTTTGCCAGATTTCATCAAGGCAGCATAATTTTACTTTTAAGGGGTATGTTTTTTACATTGCAGTTTTGAACTTAAGGAAATTTGCTTTAGAATTCAGTTTTCCTTTCAGAATGTCCATACACTTTCATGGATCTGAATTATTTATTTCTTCCTAAAGCGAAAGTCACTGTTCATTTAAGCTTTTTATACTTTAGAAAATCCAATGAAAATATATTTAGCAATCTGCAGTATGTTAAACTATCGGCCCTCAAGCACCAGTTAATGAACAACAAAAATAACAAATCAGAAAGAACCTCTTTATCTTTTAATAAAGCATCTGGATTCTTAGAGAAAAAGACATAAGGTAGCTGATATCAGGACGAGCTGGCTTAATGTGCCTCCTGAAAGTTATAGAAGAGACTCAAACAGCTAGAGATGAGGCAGGGGTGCGATTGACTTGGTTGAGCCTGGAAGAATGAGTAAAATAAATATTTGGCAAATCAGAAAGTAGCAGTAAGGGATAGTAATGGGAAAGTCTATAAGGCAGAGTCTCATGGGTGAGAACAGAAGGGCTGATCCAGTAGTGATCTCTTCAGAATGGAGAAACAGTTCATAGCATTTTTTGACACATCAAAAATATGAAGTTCCTAATATTTTATTTAAACTATGGTATACTCAGACTATTATTTTTACCCTGGTACAATTCAGTTACACAATTTTGATATGAAATGTTCTTTGCTAGTTTCTAAACAGAATTTCTCACTGTTTTTGCTTAGTTTCAGCATTTTGAAATTAAACATATGGCCTTTGCAAAAGATTTTCATCTAGATTAGATTTTCATCTAATAATTTGCAAATATTGTGTGTTTTTGTATATAGTGTGGTATTTAATTTTATTTAAATGTTGCCCTTTTCATTTAAATGTTACCCGTTCACCCATTTTCTTCTCTGCACAGGAACTTGGTTATTTTGTAACTTGCTAGGAAGACTTCATTTGGAATTGTCTATAAGTCATTAATGCTTCCACCAAATATTCTAGTTCACTTCTCCTCACTAGCACAAGGCAGAATTGCATTTCCTGTACCACCTGCTTGTGGCTATAGGGAGTCATAACTAGTTCTAGCCTTTGAGTTGTGAGCCATGTACTTGACTGGTACTGTTCAAGCTAGTGATTGATCTACTTGCCTAGGGTTAAGGGTAAGGTGACACAGGGCAGAGCCCCCAGACAGCTAATAATAGACTAGTATCATGTGTAAGAAATACAGCTCTATTGTTCTAAGCCACTAACATTTTGTAGTTGTTCGTCACTACAGCATAACAAGTTATCATGATGGAATTGTGAAACTTCGAGCATCACATGTAAGCATCAGGGGTATGCAGTCACAGTTATTCCAGGAAAAAATATCAGTACTACAGCCCTTGATGAGAAAATGCTTTTCAGTTTTCCTCTACTTAGCATTCTTTTAGACAGGGGGAGGGCTCCATGCATGAAGATGTTGCTTAGATTGTTTAGTGCTTAATAATATGTCAGAATAATACAAAAGTCAATTAAGAGAATATAGATGTACTGTTTAGTGATAAACAAGATACTATATTGTTTTCTTTGGCTGTATAAAAATGATAATATCTTTTTATGTATTTGCTGGCCATTATTGTGTCTTCTTTTGAAAAGTTTCTGTTCATGTCCTTTGCCCATTTATTGATGGCGTTGTTTGATTTTTTTTCTTGTTAATTTTATTAAGTTCTATATAGATTCTTGTTATCAGCCCTTTAACGGGTGTGTAGAATGCAAATATTTTCTCCCATTCTGTAGGTTGTCTATTCACTCTAATGATAGTTTACTTGGCTGTGCAGAGGCTTTTTAATTTGATCAGGTCTCATTTGTTTATTTTTGTTGCTGTTGTGATTGCTCTGGGGTTCTTCTTCATAAATTCTTTGCCTAGGCCGATGTTTATAAGAGTTTTCCCAACATTTTCTTCTAGAATTCTTAAGGTTTCATGCCTTACATTGAAGTTTGTTATCCATTGTGAGTTGACTTTTGTGAAGGTGAGAGGTAGGGATCCAGGTTCAATCTTCTGCATGTGATTATCCAGTTTTCCCAGCACCATTTATTGATTAGAGATTCTTTTCCCCAATGTATATTTTTGTCTGCTTTGTCAAATATTAGAAATCAATGTAAGGATGGTTTTATATCTGAGTTCTCAGTCCTGTTCCAAAGGTCTACATCTCTATTCTTGTCCTGTACCATGCTGTTTTGGTTACTATAGCCTTGTAGCAAAGCTTAAAGTCTGGTAGACTGATGCCTCCCAATTTGTTCTTTTTGCTCAACATCTCTAATCATAAGGTAAATGCAAATCAAAACCAAAATGAAATATCACCTAACTCCAGTGAGAATGGCCTTTATCAAAAAATCCCAAAACAACAAATGCTGGTGATGATGTGGAGAGATTGGAACACTCTTACACTGCTGATGGGACTGCAATTTAGTACAACCCCTGTGGAAAGTAATTTGGAGATATCTCAAAGAGCTAAAAATAGAAATACCATTTGATCCAGCAATCCCATTACTAGGCATCTACCCAAAGGAAAAACAGACATTGTATAATAAAGACAACTGCACTTGAATGTTTATGGCAGCACAATTCACAATTGCAAAGATGTGGAAACAACCCAAGTGCCCTTCAATCCATAAGTGGATTAATAAAATGTTATATATGTATACCATGGAATACTACTCAACTATAATAAACAATGGTGAACTGGCACCTTTTATATTATCCTGGATAGAGCTTGAGCCCATCCTTCAAAGTGAGGTATCATAAGAATGGAAAAACAAGCACCACGTGTACTCATCATCAAATTGGTACTAACAGATCAACACTAAGATGTTCACATGGTAGTAACACTCACTGGGTGCCAGTCAGGTGAGAAGAGGGGGTGGGGGAAACTGACAACTAATGGATGTGGAGCACATTGTGTGGGGGAAGGGCATGCTTATAAGCCCTGGCTGGGTGAGGCAAAGGCATTATATGTAACCAAAATATTTGTACCCCCATAATATTCTGAAATAATAAAAAAATTATAATATCTTCCAAATGACTGCCTTCATTTTCTTTTAAATTACCCATGGATCTCAAAAGTCCACAGAAAAAGAGATAGTTCCCTGGCCTGTACACTAGCTAATGATTTTTTAAAGCATGTTTTCTCTTCCTCAGTGGTCAGGAGAGAACTCCTTCAATCCTAGTTAAACAGCTCCAATTCTAGACATCAGTTCTAACACTGAATCACAAATTCTTATGGGGCAGGGACACACTTGTAGCACTGACTTGGGCGGTGCAAACACATTATATGTAACCAAAATGTTTGTACCCCCATAATATCCTGAATAAATTTTAAAAAGCCAAGAAAAGTGTCATTAATTGTTAACACTTTTTTTCCTTCTTCTCTATTTTCATCCCTTCTTTCTGTCTTTACACATATCCTTCACACTAGTATCCATTCTCTACCATGGCTTTTTCTACATTTCCCTGCATTTTCATTATGTGTTATAAACATGAATTATTTTAAGCATTCTTTGAAATAGTAGCACAGAAAAGTAATACTAAGTAACTTGAGTTTATGTGGGTTTGAAATTCCTGACTTAAGGAATCTATGGAAAGAATTAACTTAGACATTTTTTTCTTCATTTGGATAGCAAATTGGAGTTGACATGCTCTTTAGACAAGATTATCTGAAATATTCATAGATGGCTTTCCTCAATGCTTGTTTGACTTTTTGGCAAAGGACAGGTAACAAACAAATTGGTAATGCTCTCTGGACTGAGTGTCATATTTTTTCTTAAGCCTATGAAATACTGAGTAAGAACATCTTAAATTGCCTAAAATTCCCATGAAACAAAAAGACATTTAGAGAAAAGCACTGTTGAGAAGGGAGACCTTCTGAAAGGGGTTAAGCTTTGCAAGTTAAAAAGTACAAAGAAAATACATAGAAATAGTTTAGTTTTTTTAGTTGTAGGGTTTCGGGGTTTATTTTGTAAATATCACTAAATTTCTGAAAAATAATAGAACAATCCTGATATTTCACTCTTTTTAACCAAGAAAATCTTTTGAAGTTACATTATTAAAAAAATTTATGTCACTCCAGAACAAGAATATAACTGCAGACTACTTTTTCCCAGTGTTCTTTTCCCACAAAACCTCACCAATAAACTTTGAAAGCAGATCTTCATTTAGGGGGGAGGATTATAAGGCTATAGAATCATAGATGAGAAAACTCTTTACTGTATTTAGGGAAGATTTCAAAGAGGAGGTGGCATTTTAACCATAATAAGTAGTAGTTCTTCACATGGTATGAAGTTTTCCAGGCAAAGGGAATAGTAAGACACAGGCATTAAGACAAATGATGTATTTAAGAACATCTGTTATGATCAGAGGATATCACATTTGCAAAGAGTTACAGAAGATAAGGCTGGGAAGGAAAGCTGAGCCAAGCTGAATAGCACCTCGTATATCACTGTGTCAGTCAGGGTATAGTGCAGGAAATGTACTGTTTTACGTGTTTTAAATGAGTTTCCCAAGATCACACTGCTAGTAGTTAACAGAAATAGAATTGGAATGTAGGAAGGCTTGTCTCCTGAGTGAGTCTGTGCTGGTAACCACTATGCTGTAGATAAATGTATGGGTGACAGCAAATATATTTTTATGAATAAAGTATAAACTAACAATCAGGAAGCAAAAGATAATTGTATGAGATGGCATTCATTATAGTTGTCTGAGGCAAAGTAAGTTTCAATCTATACTTAAGGTATGTTATTTTCATGGTAAGAAGAGAGAAAGCACAAGGTAGACAAAAGAAGAGCATTTGATTCGTTGTCTTAATTTTTCATTTTCTCTTTTATCCTCTCCTATCCTCTTCCCTTCCCTCCCCTTGCATCTCTCTCTTGTCAAGAGGCTTGTTATGGAGAGATAGAAATTCAAGCCACAAGGCTATTTTTTTGTTTGTTTATAGTTTTAAAAAAGTAGGTATTTCTGAGGTACACTTTGTAGTTAACAAACAAATAGAAACATGCAGTGTATTTTTGTATCTTATTTGCAAACCACAAATATATGAGAACTTATTTCTCTTTGGATATCCCACGATGGTTTTTTTATAACACACTGAAGATCTGTATTACAATTCCACTGTCAAAGAACTCCATCACCATATCTACTTATTACACCCTGAGCTGCTTGGCTAAGGTATTCATTAACCTTTTCAGAGCTTATAATAGGAAATCTAATCACATGGAGGTGGTAGCCTGTATTCTGAAAATGAGCCCAGTTGTCATGTACAGTAAATTTTAGTACCCAAATTCTCTGTAAATTGGGCAGTTTAATGAAATTGAATGAGGAGGTTCTATTTTAATCAGCTTAAAAGTATGAAATTTGAATTCATTTGCGCTGTAAAAATAATGACTATGTCTGATATAAATGCTTAAAGAACATTTTTTGCTTTTTATTCTAATTAATTTTTCTGCATTTATTAATTAATTTTATTTCTCTTTATATGCTTTAAGGATTTTAAATTCTGATTGAAAATGTATATTCAGTAATAAATATTATTAATTTGTGTCTCCCATTTCGACATTCTCTTAAAACACAGAAAGAAAACTAAGAGTCTTACTTATAATAAACAAGTTTACTTTTTAAGTTTCATATTGCTTCTGTACAATATAATGCAGACCAGCCTTGGTGATTTACCATGTGTAGAGTACCTTTTTTAATTTTTTTTTATTTCAGGAAATTACGGGGGTACAAACATTTTGGTTACATGTTATGACTTTGCCACATCCCAACCATGATTTAAGACATACCCTCCCCCACCACAGTACTCACCATGTCCATTAGTTGTGAGTTTACCCACTCCCGAACCCCACCCCCAGAGAATATTACTACTGTGTGAACACCTTAGTGTTGATCAGTCAGTGCCAGTTTGATGGCGAGTACATGAGGTACATAGTCTTCCATTCTTGTGATACCTCACTTCTGATAATGGGCTCAAGCTCTATCCAGGAAAATATAAGAGGTGCTAGGTCATCATTGTTTCTTATAATTGAGTAATATTCCATTGTATACATATACCATATTTTTTTAATCCATTCATGTATTGATGGGCACTTGGGTTGTTTCCACATCCTTGCTATAGTGAATTGTGCTGCCATAAACATTCAAGTGCAGATGTCTTTATTATAGAATGATTTTTGTTCCTTTGGGTAGATGCCTAATAGTGATATTGCTGGATCAAATGGTAGTTCTACTTGTAGCTCTTTGAGGTATCTCCAAATTCTATTTTTTTATTCAAATTATTTTTGCTTAAATTGTGGGTATTTCTTGAACTGATGCTACTACATTATAGAAACTTCTTTATGGCAGAATAATTTTAAAATAATATTTAATGTAAATCTTCAAAGTGCTTACTGTTTTCCATAACATTTGGCATTGTTAATAAATCCCAACTCCTAGAATGTTCCCTTTCCCTTGCTTTATATTCTACTGTCTCTTTATTCTTCTACCTCTTTGAACATCATTTATTTGTCCCTATTACTTACTTTTTCAATTAAATCCTGTGCTTCCTTGGGCTGTATCCATGCTCATTTTTGTATTCTTGTCCCAACAATCCTTTCTGGAAAGCACAAGTTCTTCCCTTATGTTAAATGTTTATATATGCTGATCAATTTATTAATTTTTCAATTAATCACTCACATCCATTTATTTAGGAAATAATTTTGAGTACTTACTATGTGTTAAGTATTTTGGTACTCATTGATGTGGCAGTCAAGCATAGTCCCTGTCCTCTAGAAACTTACAGACTAGTGAAGAACTCAGGCAAATTGATGTGGGGTCAGTTAGTACCAGATAAAGGCGTTAGTAAGTATTTTTGTGGTTGGATCAGAGTATACAGAGATAGGGGTGGTGAGCCATGAGCTATAAAGTTTTTAAAAACATTTTAAGTATAATTTTAAGCCTAGGGTTATTTTGTTAAAGTTATATTTAATTAGAATGTACATGCACATATAATATTCTGTGATAGTGACACAAATATCATCAACATTGATGTTCATTATTCATTTTAATGATCTCTTCTACAATCTAAGTTCAATAGTGCCTTATTAATATATTCAAGAATATTCAATATAGACATAAAATTTCATGTGACAAAGTTCTTAAAATTGATAGGCATTAACAGATAGATATAGACATTGATTATCAGAGTGAGAGTTGCTCTTACTGTTAACTGTTTTAAACAAGTTTTGATGCCAGGTATAACATTTACTTATCTACTTGGACCTTCACCTATATTGTTATTTTACCTACTGCAACTAAATTTATCATTTAATATTCAAAGAATTGTTTCCTGTACAGAGATGAAGTTTTTAGTTTAACAATACTTTGAGCAAAATATTGGCATAGGAAAGACTCCAGTAATATGATCTTGCTGTAAAATACACCATTAAATGCCTGAAGCTGTTAGCAAAGAGTTCTAAAGGCCAATATGTGAAGTGCAGAGACAACTGCCTGCACATTTATATATTCTCATTTTTTAATGGCAATGCGAGGGAAGTTAAAAGTCAGTCATGAAATGATGCTCTGAATCATGTAAGTAATTTCTTGTGTAAGTGACATGGAAATTGAAGTAGATAGAGATGTGGATAATTTATGAATTTTATTGCGACCTGTAAATGCAGTCATGATTTTTGTAATTATATTCTACTTCACCTGTAGTTGACTAATGAAATGATACAGGTAACCAAGGGATTTCTTGTTAAAAGCAGAAGCAAGGCTGTCTTTAGGACATCAAGAAATCTAAGTGCTAAGTACTAAATACTATCAATTGAGTTTTTAGCCCAGGACATTAATAAATGCTCCTGGAGTAAATTTATTTCATTTTCAGATCAAAATAAAAGAGAAAATGCTGTTGAGGAGCTGTAGAGAAGCATAGTGGTCAAGAGGGCAGACTCAGAAGTTAGCCTGTATTGATTCAAACCTCAGTTCTACCACATATTGTCTTTGTTCTTTTGAGCAAGTTATTTAACCTTTTAATGGCTGAATTTACTCCTCTACAAAATGGGGACAATAAAAATAATACCTAACTCACAGGATTGTTGTGAAAACTAAAAAGATTAATATATGTAAATCACTTAAAACACTATCAGATATGAGCTTGCTGTTACATTTCTTGAGACCATAATGTTAAGGAAAAAAGTTAACTATTATATGTAAAAATTTACAAACTATAAGCATGATCAACTAAAGTTTTTGATTTACATATTCTAATAGTTATGGATAAAACATATTTTTATTTTAAAATGGAGTGCTAAAGAAACATGTATAACTGTCACCAATGATACAAATTCTATCACTGCTATGATGTGAAATTGCAGATATAGATTCTCACAATCTACATCACTCGCCAATAGTAATATTGGTCAAAGACTTTCCAGAACACAGGAGAAAAAACAGCTCAAGCTCAAATGAAATTGTAAGGCAAAAAAGCAGAGTCCATGTAAAGAATAAAAGCAATCAATTATATTAAAGTACCATACTGCCTGAATAAAGCCCTTCTTCCCCTAGCAAGTTTGGAAAGTCTGTCAAGTTAGCCTGCTCCAGACCTCTCACCCTGATATAGAAGTCTTCCTGCCTTCAGGCCAGAGTGTATCTCAGCAAGTCCTTTCTTTAGGAGAAAAATTCTGGTGGGAAAACACACCTGCAAGTTCTAAGGAAATCAAGAAGAGCAACCCTATGCTACAGTACAGTATGATATGCTATGGTCTGAATGTTTGTCCCCATCCCCCAAATACATACATTGAAGCCTAATCCCTAATTTGATACTATTAGAAGATGGGGCTTTGGGGCAATGATTAGCTCATGATGGCAGAACCCTCATGGATGAGATTAGTGCCTTTTTAAAAATTTTATTTATTTATTTTTTATTTCAGCATATTATGGGGGTACAAATGTTAAGGTTACGTATATTGCCCTTGCCCCCCCACCCCCCTCGAGTCAGAGCTTCAAGTGTGACCATCCCCCAGACAGTGCGCATCACACTCATTATGTGTGTATATACCCATCCCCTCCTCCAACCTCCCATCTGCCCAACATCTGGTAAATATTGTTCCTGTATGTCCACTTAGGTGTTGATCAGTGAAACCAATTTGCTGGTGAGTATATGTGGTGCTTGTTTATCCATTCTTGGGATACTTCACTTAGTAGAATGGGTTTCAGCTATATCCAGGAAAATACAAGAGGTGCTATATCACCATTGTTTCTTATAGCTGAATAGTATTCCATGGTATACATATAACAAATTTTATTAATCCACTCATGTATTGATGGGCACTTGGATTGTTTCCACAACTTTGCGATTGTAAATTGTGCTGCTATAAACATTCGAGTGCAGGTGTCTTTTTTATAGAGTGTCTTTTGTTCTTTTGGGTAGATGCCCAGTAATGGGATTGCTGGATCAAATGGTAGATATACTTGTATCGCTTTAAGGTATCTCCATATTGCTTTCCACAGAGGTTGCACTAGTTT